>PNEQ01002834.1:10976-27006 GCA_003012365.1 Medauroidea extradentata | reverse complement strand
TCACTCGTACAGTTCTCCAGGTCTCATTCGCGGCAACCGGGATCAACAGCTCCACCACGTCCGTTCCGGCGCGTAACACAAGTCCCAACCTCACGAAATGTAGTATTTCACCAGTGTTTGCAAACAAGAGTCTTTCTCCCGGGTGTGCGGTTCGAAGGCCCTGAGTTGGTGCGCCAAGTTGCGACGCTTTTGTTGTTTGTTGCTCGCGACCCGCGTTTGGTTATAATAAGAGGTGTCGCTGCTCTGTCTCTTACGTGATTAATGCTGGATGATTGGGTTCGTATTAAGCAATGTTGTAGTATGCCCGGCTAGCTCTAATTGGAATAAAATAACAAAGAAGTTTCTTTTAAAATCAGCCTAAGGGACTCACGCACTGCGGGTTGCGTCACGAGAGGTAGATACTTATAGTTTCGACGAAAATAATAGGCGCTTCCTCCGGCGGCTTTTGATTGGTCACGACGTTAATTATGTTGCAGGTACCGGCCGCGATCACCCGAAAAGTCCACCCACCGGTGACCCCGAGCTCGCTGTCCACCGTCCTTACAAACCCGACGACGAAGATCCCGACACCTGTCCTCTCGAGTTCACACACACCCGGCTCGTCTTAAGACTTTTTCCTTAGTGCCCCGCGTTTCGCAATTTTGCTTTCCTGGGCGGCGCCCCCTTCCCGCCCCACCGGACTCATGGGGGCGGGTAGGTTCCCCCGACCAATCAGAGCGAAGACCTGGCCCGAACACTGTGTGCGTCCCTTGTGGAAGCTCCGTATTTATTTAAAATCAAATTAAACATGGGCACATTCTCACAGCAATTACAAATAAAACACTTAGCCTAATTACTACTTGCTACATTTAATTAATATAATTCTAGTTTAAATTACGTAGTTACGCGGGGTTTGTTGGGGAGAGAAAAAGGAGAAGAAATGTGTAGGCGAGAGAGAAAGAGAGGGGATTGTATGGCAAGGGGACAGGGGGAGGTAGGGCGCCCCCCTTCTCGCACAGCATGTGGTAAGGCTCACGCATTATCTGCTCTATTGTCGCCAGACCGGCGGGCAATTATCACTCTTAAAAACTAAAATCATTATACATAAAATTATCTTAATGTTACTAGCATATTCGAGTCTGTACATTCCACAGGTTAAAATGATACCAGACACGATACCTCTGTGATAATATTAGTAATATTCATATTTTACAGTGTTTTTATACTGGCCTATTATAGGATCCCACAGACCCCTCACAGTCAATACTGAAGTTAAAATGGATGGCAATATGTTACATATGACAATAAAGGCCCCATCATTACAATCAATCATCATAATTAACCTAAACTACATTAATTTTTATATATAAAAGTATCAATAAAATAGGGCCGTCACAAACTTTAGAATCATGGCTTGTAATAGTTTTCTTGAAATCATAATGATGATGATAGTAATGATAGTACTGTAATAATAATAGTAATAATAATAATAAATAATAATAAATAATAATAATAATAAATAATAATAATAATAATAAATAATAATAATATTATTATTAATAATAATAATAATAATAATAATAATAATAATAATTTGAATCCAATACCACATAATTCCAAACCAAAATTTTTAATATTTGCAAACCCTACAGGACACTTTTCTTGGGCAAATATGCATGATCACAATGTTTTTTTTCTGGCCCAGACAAGCATAATCGCTTAGGGAGTTAAGACATGCAGATATAATCATAAAATGACGGGGTTTCCACAATACCATGGTGCTATTTCTTGATTATTTCTGATGTTGAGACAGAGGGATTTACTATTTATAAACATTATAAACTATACAGTTATATGTATCAAAACTTAATGTAAACACCATCATAATAAAAGTTTTCATAAGAGTTATAGTTTTCCTTTAAACAGGTTAAGACTGAACAATTTCCTTTCCCCCCTCCCATCTTCCTGAAATTACAGAAACATCTTAGTAATGTTAACTACATTGCAAAAATATCACATTTTCGTGACCCTAGATATTATAAAAGTCAATGTGATTACTACACACCTAAGTACTGTATGAAGAGACCAGCAACAACTGTCTTACCTCGGAGCAGAAGGTGTGAAGCGTAAAGAAGTCCCAGTAGTCATACTTGGCATTGTACTTGAAGATTGCTTCCTGCAACTGGTGACTGGATGTGATTGGTTTAAGGAGCGCTTCCTCTATGATGTCCCAGCGCGGTCGTAAAGACTCTGCCTTGCTGTCCGCAGTGCCCTGTCAGTCACAATCATCACATGCAGATACCTCATATCACACAATGTGAAATTTTATTAAAGACGATACTGTAACTACCAAACATTTAATTATTAAATTTTATGTTTCCAAAAAATGTTGGCTACGTAGGAAAAACCAATCCCAAGTAATGCACGTGATAGTTTTATAATATTTGGTTCCTTTTAAAATTAAAAAAAATTATATTCACAAAAACAGCATAAATAGGGATTCATGATTTCTAAATAAAGCATTTATCACAGACTTTCAAGAGCCGTGAGATATTTTCTTACAGACAACCAATTGTGTAGCACTAACAGCCATGGAGAAGGGTGGTTGACTTCTTGCAGTACAGTTATAGCAAAGAGAATCATATTGTGCATCTTTAAGTCCAACAAACATTTTTAACTGCTATGTATTCCTCACAATTTTCACTTTCTTAATATTTTAGTTATTCAAGGAGAGGTAAAAGTAAGGCTTCATTATCTGCAGAGCTAAATAGAGAACTAACACGAACCTAACAGAGTTATCAGAGAGCATTGGGGGTGATACATAACAGGGCTGGATCTAAAAATTTTCCTATTGGAGGGCAAAATTGCTTTTTGCCACCCCTTTCCCTTCAAATATGTTCACAATGTTTAACAGCAATAGTAATTTGAACCTGCAAGATCTAACACCTCTTCAGACTGCCATCCAAGGCATGTGCCCCTTTTGCCCCCTCCCCAACCAATTAGATCCAGCTCTGATACATGGTATAACTTTGTCAATTCGTTCGGAACATGTGACGTTTACTGAACAAATATTTTCACTCTGTGGAAGTACCTGAAACAGTGAAACCTTCCAAAAATGTATTAAACTGAACCAAAATATAAGCACTGTAAATTCAACAGGTTACATTGTTAAAGACATACAGTCTGAATAAATTCTGGCCTGCTGAAATGTAACATTTGTCTACATTTGTGTGTGGATTTTCTAACGTATCGTAAATACTAGTATAAATCTACACCAAAGCACACAATGTCATGGACATGAGAAGGTGGCATACTCACACATTGCACAGGATACATGCTCAATGGGGAGCAGGGCATGCGGACATGACTGCTGTCCCACTTGTCCTTCAACCTCGATGGGTACGGCCTGGGCAGGCAGCCTGCTTGCACCGGTAACTCCACATACACAAACACAACAAAACATACATCTCCCTGGGACTCATAAATACAACAGCAGCATCTCCAGCAAACGAGAATGACCGTTAGCATTTAAATTTTGCAGCGGAGTAGATACGTTTCGTTGGCAATTAACAGTGAGGGTGTAAGGACTTGGGTCCGAGTTTCTCCGCTTTCAAGAAAATTATTATTTAAACCCAGACAAGAGCCAATAACGTAAAATTTGTCTGTAAGTTTGCTGCAAATTGGGTTTACTGTGTAATGAATTTTTTGAGACAAAACTAATTTATCAATGTAAAGTAAATTATCTTAATTAACTAATTACCTATCATCATGCCGTATTTTGCCTTGACCAAATCAGAGTAAGTAGTTAAAATCAATTACAGTACAACAACATCACAGAGCGAATTTACACTACCTATTCTCATTTATGTTTTAAAAAATAATTATTATTGTCAAAAATGTAGAAACTTGGGTGGTCAAGTCCATAACAGCACTACCTACTCCACATCCATGGTAAGAGCCAGAATAGGTATTTGTGTACATGTAAAATTAAATTTATCGGTACATGTTGAATCTACACAAAATAATTCACCAGTTTTTTTATATTCTCAGAGCAGCCTAACTGCTAAATAAACCTATTAGGCGGTTTTTTAAAATATAATTACAACTGTTGGCAAATTAGTATTATTCATGACCACAAACACTCAGAAACATCCACTCATAATTTGTAGTGTTGTGTTAAAGGTTGCCGGAATATCTGGGGCATGTTACTAAACATGGAGAAATGTCTGCAGACAGGTGTCTCGAGGATGTTAAAGGACACTCCAGTATACTACTGCAAGTAAACGCAATAAATGGGGACAAGTTTATAATACATCACGAGTATTTAAGAGAAACAAAATGCAGACACGGGGCAGTCTGCTGCCATGATGCTGCCCAAGGTCCTGACCTACCATGCTCGATTGTTGTAACTGCTACCACATCCAGTCTACTTGGGTCAACACCAGGCGACAGATGACTAACAATAATTAGACATTAACAGGACTCTCTTTAGATTACTGTGGCCAAAGAGTACGGTATTAATAAAATCTCCACCGCATTTACAGATTAATGTAAATGAAATGTACAGTTCAGATATTATAAATATGTTTTATATTTTTACAATCAATTACTTTTGACTTAAATGACAAAACCCTCGTTATAATAGAATACAGTAGAACCCCTTTTTTACACTCCCCCCCTCATTTTACACTTTCCCTCATTTTACACCTACTTTTTGTGGTCCCATTTGCTGCTTGTACATCAGAAATTTCCCTTTTTTACACTTTCCTTCGTTTTACAACAATTTTTCCAGGTACCCTGAAGAGTGTAAAAAAGGGGGTTCCACTGTAACGGTTATAGCTGCGTAATAAAAAATAAAACGTACAAAAAAGACAATTGTGAATCCGCAACAGTAGCAACGATAGTTGAGCATGCCACCTGTGCAACTACTCACCTGGAAGAGCACTGTATGGCTGCTCGAAGGAGCGACAGATGGCAGAACTGGGAAATATCTGTTAGGTAAGTCTGACAGGCTCTTACCACGCCACGAGCCCAACTGTTCCTCCCGCATGGCATCCTTCACTACACCATCGCTGTTCTGCGTCATCACTGCTGGGAAGAATGATGACCATAAGAACAACTATTTGCTCACAAATAACTAAGAACTACCAGAAATCTTGAAAGCTGTAAAAATATGTTAACATTATAAAACTGACACAAATGAGTGAAAACTCAATAACGGTGACGGAAAGAAAAAACAGTGTACAGTTAATTTGTACCAAACACTGGTCAACCTTTAGACACCAAATTAAAAATAATTTTCCATGAATGAACAAAAGTATGGTTTACATGTAAGCACAAGTCAAAGTTATAATTTTACTGTTTTCTGTTCAAACAAATATTAAAACCTATCCAAATCTTAGAAATTAAATTATTTACAATGAAAGTAAATGCATTTAATTACTTGAGCACATATTGACAATTAGAGAGAGAGTATCTAGTTTTGTTGTATATTTGAAAACTGATTTTTAAAGTTAAGCCTAGATACAGTCTTTCCAATGAGATGTTGTCATTGTAAGTCATAAAGTATATTTATTTGCTTTGTTTAGTGAACACTAGAATTTTGAAGCAAAATTGAATTTAAATTTAATTTTAAGAGTCTACACACACACACATTATTTTTTTTCTGTGTATGTTTCGTTAAGTCAGGCAGGTTCCAACATAATTGTAGTGAGTGAGAGGTCTGAATGGTGGTTTGTGATTGGATTATAGGATTACATAGGTAGCAAGGACCTCTTTGCCATTTAATTTAAGCAAAAACTTTGTGACAGTGAACTGGATGCTCACAAGCTGCAGGGATGATGCCCTGTGGGAAAATATGTAGTCTCTAAATTAATATTTCATTGTTTTACAAAGTAAGTGCTGAGTTAGTAGCGCAGAGTGTCGCAGGGGGCCTAGTCTGAAACAGAGGATTGTGATACGGAAATATGACCAAATTATTTTGAACTGAAGTGTTTTATAGAATACATTCTGTATAGCATAAGTTTGCCTTGATTTTGACAGTTCTCTTCAGAGAAAATTGTCTGGCAACTCCGTTGTGCTGACCTTTAAACCTTCCAGACTTCCTGGAAAAACAGATTCTCTACAATTCTGTTTAAGATGTTCCTACAAGAAGATAAATGTCAAAATTAGGAAAACTTACACTGTGAAGACTATACATGCCATTGCTAGGGAATGTTACTGAGTTACAAAAAAACCTTAAAAGGAGAGAGAAAAATAGAGATATTCATACTGCTTTACAATACACAATAATATATGGGACATCCACCAAACCAGAATGCACAAGAAAAAGTCAAATTATAAAATTAAACATACAACACAAAAAAGCTAACGAAGTTGGCCACTGTACAAATTTACTACGCTTGATTTTGGATATAACATTTTACCATTGAATTTTGATGAACTCTGCTCCATACCATCCTGCATAATTTCAAAGTCATCTTCAAACATGTCTTGTGACATTGGCTGCGGAAATTCACCTTTATGATGTGTGCTCATTTCTGAAAATATAATAGATAAAATAATTTTTATAATAATTATAAAACATATTTATGCTTAAATAGTTTATACTGACAGCACAAATACAGTATGCTCATAGTAAGATCTACAAAATTTTTCAGAAATTTCAGACTTTCATATTTTAAATGACTGACGTAAATGGACAGATGTGAAAATAATTCTGTCCTCATTTATGCACATTGCAAACACACATGTGTTAACATTTTTAAAAATTACAAAGCAAAATACAAAAGAAAACACAAACCAATAACTTGCAAAATTAAAAAAAAAAGGTGAATAATTTTATGTTCTTACCCACCATAAATAATTTAGATTTTTCACAAACATGATCTTTCGAACTATGCACGTATTATGTATGCTGAAATATTGCATGTAAGCAACGTAACCACACAGGTGTTGGGTAATGCCACTCATCTCTACACTCAGATTCTTCGGTTACCGTTTTCAAGAAAAGGTTTACCGGAGGGTGTTTTAATAAGGCAACTTCTTTTTTAACACACGTACTTTCATAAACAGACATCAAACCACAACATCATGTTGCAGTTACTAAATGCCATACAACTGCAATCAAGCATACCCCATTTTACTACAATAGGAGTTGATTAGTACCAATTCCATGTTGTCAGGAATTGGTTTTCTTGTCCTCCAAGACGTATCCGTATGCTTTTGGCATTATCTCCACTGGTTTTCGACAGTTTTATTATAATTGATTCTGCACATCAATTTTAATGTGGTCATTATTCCATTACTAGGCCTATGCTATTTTGAACACACTGTTTTATATAAACCCTATCTTAATTTTCATAAGAACTTGCCCCATAAAGTTTGTCTGTCGAATTCAGGCTCATTGTATATTAATTAAGTTGTGTAAAGTGACAAATTAATTTTATCATTAATGCACAAAGGACAGCAACATATGTTTTGAATTTATTTAACTGAGAAATTGGACAATAAAGCATTTTAATACTGTAAGCAATCTTCAATATCACTGACTATCTCTAAAATCAATAGTTTGGCCGGTATTTCTAACCACATAAGTGCTACCATTTCAGGTTCCAGAAAAGCAACGGCCGAGACCTAACGCACGACCATATTCCTAAACATCCTGAGATGGTATAGGATAAGTCACTGCTTATTATCTAGTGTCCCATGTGAGGACATAAACACGTGAAGGTGACGCTGGGCAGTGCTTTTCTTTAGAGAACAAGAAGCAGTGATTTTCAACGGCTATTTGACATTTAAAACATAACGTATTACATTTTAATTTGTTTTAAACTTGAAATAATCAGATATACCTATAGTAATATAATTACGAACATCCTCATATAACATTCGAAAAGAGGTATTACAAACAAAATGACAGTTTCTTGTGCAAAGTAAAAAAAGTAAGATTATCTTTATTAAGTGACAATGAACTATTGTAAATATAGTAATACAGGATGGCCTAGAATAAGTATTACAAATTGATAGGGATGGTAGATGTGCATGTTTGAAACATATTTGATTAAGGAACCCATGTCCGGAAATGCATTCTTATACCTGAAAATGGCGCAGCAAATGAACAGGGGTAGGTAGGCAACCTGGAGGGGACGGCGTCGTCGGATGTCAATAACGACACATGTGTACCTGTATTACCACTCAGGATTATTCAGTAATGTGTACCCTTTACATGTGCTGCTCAAAATGTCCTCCGTCACACCCGATACATGCAGTGCAGCGCCGTGATATGTTGCATCGCACATAGCCGAAGACAGCTGGTGTGTTTCTGATGGTCTGAAACGCAGCAAGTACACTGGCCACCAGTTCATCCCTAGTATGTACAAGAATGGCGTACACAAGCACAAGGGACTTCACATGACCCCAAAGGTAGCAGGCCAAAGGCGAGAGGTTGGGGGAACGCAGTGACCAGGTAATGGGACCACCCCGTACTATCCAATGCTGTCCAAATGCACTGTTCAGGTGGTCATGAACACAGAGGGCGTAGTGAGCTGGAGCTCCATCACACTGGAACCACAATGACGCGCGAATATCAAGACTGACATCATGCAACATGTCAGGTAAAACATTGTGCAGACACCGCAGATACTCTGCAGCGTTGAGGCGTGGTGGCAAAATGCGTGGTCCTAGTACATTGTCATTTAGTGTCCCAGCCCAGACGTTCACTGGAAATCGCTGTTGGTAGCGGGTTGGATATGTCGTGTGACCGCGTTGCTCGACCCATACGTGAGTGTTACGAGTATTGAACAAACCATCCCTGGTGAAGCAGCTCTCGTCTGTGAACAGTACATGCTGTAGGAACTGTGGCTCGTTTTCACAGCACTGCAACAACCATCGGCAGAACTCATGGAATGCAGGAAAATCCGCTTCTTGTAAGGCCTGTACCTTCTGTACATGGTACGAGCGCAGAAGTGCTACTTTAAACGAGCGCACAAGTGCTCCTTTAAACGAGTGCACAATTGCTCCTTTAATACCAGTGCAACAGATTGGCGAGAAGTGTGCATGGCATGTGCTATTGTCCGTGTACTGGTAGATGGTGTTTCCTGAATTCGTTCCAGCACCTCTTCCTCATAGCTTGGTGTCCGTATTGTCCTTCTCGAACCACTTGCTGTCGTCTTGACGCACAGCAAACCAGTTTCCCGCAAACGGTGGTCAAGGCGTACGAACATTGTGTGTGCAGGTTGCTGTCGGTTAGGGAACCTCTGACGATACTGTCTCTCCGCCTCTCTTTCATTGATGCCAGCTGCACCATACACTAAATGCATATCTGCTAGCTCTGCAAATGTGTAGCTTTTCATGGCGCCTCAAGCAGTCACTGAGCGTCAAAGTGGGTAGTACGTAAGTCACACAACATGATGACCCAGTGATGTTTTCACTGGCCTATTGTCGCCAGGTTGCCTAACTACCCCTGTTCATTTGTAGTGTCATTTTCGGCTATAAGGAGGCGTTTCCGGACATGGGTTCCTTAATCAAATATGTTCCAAACATGCACATCTACCATCCCTATCAACCTGTAACACTTATTCCTGGCCACACTGTATAATTACAAACATCTTCATATATCTTTAGATATATGACCATTTCTTGTGCAAAGTAAAAAAAAGTGACTGTCTGATGTGCTATCCGTGTGCTGTTAGCATGTCATTACATATGTAGTCTAGGGTCGTGATCAATTTCAATTACCGGTACCTACTAAGTTTCCATGTAATACTACAGTTTTGAAAACACTCATGGAAACAGGATTCAAATTGATTTGAGTCTCAAGGTCGTTGCACCAAAAATTGGGATTATATAGAATTGAATTGAGTGCAAAATGCCATGGAAACGTGAATTGTATTGAAATAGAAAAAATGAAAGTAAACACACACATACTTGGCAGTTGTTTCGGCCTTCAGATTTTCTGTTGACAGGTGCGTGTTCGTTATTGTAAAACTTAATGTCAAGCATTAGCAGGAATGTGCAGTCAACAGAAAAAGTGTTAGATTTATTAGAGAACGAGTACTGTTAAAATAAATCATGTTCTTCATGCTTAGTAACTAGAAGATAAAATCTCTTTCCTTATGGCTTGTGGTTCTTTCTTGCTCCCATTTTTCTAAAAAATGAAAGACTGAACAAAAATTATCATACAATCATGAAGAACAATAATTTTCTTGTATCCACTTCATTTACCGTACTTTAGATATTTACTTAACGTGCATAAAAAAAAATTGGTTGTATGTTTTTGTTTATTTCATGTCTAACACAAACTTAAACTGTACCAGCATTACAACACACAAATTAGTCCAGCGAACTAAAATCAATTTCTGTCGGATCCATAGTTTGCAAATAGATGGGTAACGTACTCAGCCGGTATTCAGTAGGTTCTGAATTCATTTTCAAAATGACATGGAAACGAGCTGAATGCAACATGCCCTTGAGCCCTAAGCCCTTGTTCCCTTCACAAAGTAGGTTGCATTTTGTAAATTCGGATCAAGAAATCGAGAAGGGTATGTGGCTCGTGCCCATGGCTGAAAGGGCCTTCCTAGGGTGCATATGAACCCTTGCTGTGAATTCAAACAGCGGAATGTGTGACGTAACTTCCGCGATGCAATTTTCAAGAGCCCTTAAAAGTCCAAATTGAACACAACCTAGGCTAAATATGTATATGCCTTGATAACTTATACCAATTTTTTCCTCATATGTATTTTATTATCCTTGGTTCACTAAATTCGTACAGACAAAATGCAATGCTGGATGATAAGCAGGTGGTTGACTGGATTGAGGACTTTCTCAGGGGACGAAGTCAGAGAGTGAAAATGGGGAAGGCAAAGTCAAAAAATGAAGAAGCTACACCAGGAGTGCCGCAGGGAACTGCATTGGGGCCTTTGATATTCACTATAATGGTACAGGATTCAGGATTGCAAGTAAAATAGGACTGTCTGCAGATAACTGTGTACTATATACAAAGGTGGGCAGTGGAATCAACTTGCAGGAGAATATTAACAGGTCGTGGTCTCGGACGGTGGAGAACAAAATGAAGATTAATGAGCATAAAACCAAGTTGGTGTGGTTTACTAGCAAGAGTGGTGAGTAGAGGTACACAGATGAGATACAGGAAGCTACAGACAGTCAATGCTGATGAGGACGGTGAGGGAGCCGAATGCACTGCGAGAGGAGTTGATGACTGAAAAAAAAACGGTGTGGGAGGGGGTGAGAAGGCTTAGCAGGGGACTGTAGGATTGGAGCTGTGGGGAGGAGTCTGCTCGTCACCGGGCACTAGCCCAATTGCGAGTGTAAAACTTATTATTATTATAAACTTAAAAAAGTTACCTTCAGATTTATTTTCCATTTTATTCTCCCATTAAAAGAGGTAGTTGATGAAGTGGCCGACTTTATAGTTCATTATGGTTACAAACACTTTGTGTTTGCATTTTTTTTGTAGAGCTTTATAAGTCCTAGACACTGGTAGTTCCACAACCTTACGTGTACGTTTGTCTATTTCTGAGTCACTTTTTCACCCAACTTCCCGGTTATATTGTTTGTAAACAGTAAACATAATTTGGTCCTGGCGCTTTCCGATTCTTCTGACGACCATTGACGGACCTCCAGTAGTCACAGGACCACAATGAGCCGGTATGTTTTAGCTGTTATATCTTATTTATAAGCTTTTTGTAATGTACTATTGTTTTTTATTTTCAATGTATGTGTTGAATGTATGCAAATTTTTGACATGCTCCATATTATCTCAAACCAAAAGCAAAGGCGATACAAAAGGGAATGAAACGGACCGGAGTCATGCGTTTTTTTCTTTGGGATTAATCAGAATAGAGAGGAAAAAATAAAAACAGAAATATGTGCGCTTTACTTCAACATAAATTTTAAATTGGCTGTTCAGTGAATAATGGCCATCAGTGGAGTACCGCAAAACAAAAACAAAGCGATGCGACGCAATGGGAATCGAAGTTAGGTTAGGGGATTGAACGTATTTCCATAAAAAAAGACACGGGCGTGTGTGTATCCCAGAATGTGCAGTTTTGCAAAGTTATTCGTGTTTTATTTTTTACATTGCTGTGTATGATTCGCTTACCTTATAAGATTTGGTCGTCATTTGATGCTCAAATAAATTCAAAATGTGTCGAGGTCCATTGAAAAGAATTTGTCATTGGGGACCGCTGACTGCATTAGGTGAGTTCAGGTTTGTTTGGCTTGGTATGTCCTGTGTGTTAGTGATGGGGGTGAGGAATGTTTATGTATAATGTGTAATTTTATATTTCTTTATTGTGTTTCAGCTTACTTTATTTTTTCTTGCTTTTATTTGTCTCTTATTTTAATTTTTATGTATGAGCCTCATCTAAGCGGCTGCTCAGGGGCTTTTACAGTTATATTTTATCTGACTTGTACTTAAATGCATTGCGTTTTACCTAGGCCTACTGTATTGCAACCAAAATAAATGTTTTCTTTTTATCATCTTTGCTGTACATTGTATTTTCTATATTTTATACTGACAAAACCTTTTTCATTGTGAAATTGAAACTGCAGGATGATAAATAAAAAAAACAATACTTAAGTGTGTGTACTCATCAGTTACGATACAAAAATGCTTGTCTTAAAAGAAGTAACTTGTATGTGCGTAAGACCAGGTGGTAAGGTTTACTAGGAAAAGAATGGTGAGTAGAGAGGTATGGTAAGGTGGGCAGGAGATAGAGACAAAATGTTGTGATACAAGCTGATCTAAGGTGGATGGAGTGGTTAAGAAGGAAAGGACTTTGGGACTTCTTGGGAGGGTGTTGAAGATAATTATTGGTAAAGTGAAAGGAAAGACATATTGCATGATGGTTCGTCCAATGTTGGAGTATGCTACCGCATAGTGATATCCGTACATGGATATTCAGGAGCTGCAGAAGGTGCAGAAAAGGTGGCAAGATGGGTGATGAATAATTGGAAACAACAGGGTCAGGTTGGTGAGGAGGAAAGGAACTTTAGGCTTAGTGTGATGGTAAGAAGGAACTGGGATAGAAGCCATTGAGGGACAGAAGAAGAATGGAACGACTGGTCAGGTTTTATAGGGTGACAAAGGGGAGGGGGGATAGGACAGTTTGGCCTGCAAGCTAAGGGAACTTTTTAAAGGAAAAGGAAATAACAGTGATAAGATTCAGAGGGTGTGGAGGAGAACGGAGAAGAGTAGACAAGCAATACTTGTAAGGACATTGAGGGAGTAGAATGCACTGCTGGAATAGTTGGTGACTGTGAGGAGGGTTGGAAGGTTTGGAAAGGGACCAGAGGATTGGTGTTGTGGGAATGGGAAGGAGTATGCTTGCCTCTGGGCGTTGGCCCAATTGTGAGTGTAAAAACGTATTATTATTTTTTTTATTTGTAGGAAAGTATGGACTAGAGAACAGGTCGCAGCACAATAAGTAAACCTACTTTTAATGTCATGCCTATCAAACTACCTTAAATTCTTTGTGTACATCATGAGTATCGAGAAGTAAAAAAATTTAAGTTGCTGATGGCCTGTAGCTGCAATACTGTCTCTAAAAGGAGCAGGGTCTGTGGGAGAATTTTTGCAGCTGTGGCTAGCCTGTGTAAGAGCGTGGGTAATCATGAGTTCCCACTGTCATTTTGATTTTGATAAGAGTTTTATGTTAGAACTAACTTCTTTGCCAGACCTTGAGAAAGATGGTCCCCATTGTCCTCTCCCTTCATGACGTTAGGTAACTACAAGGGTTATTTTTTTTTTAACCTCCGATGAGTTGTAAAAACAGAAATGAATTGTAAATGCTTTTACTTTCTAAGGATAACTACATCTCTCAGCTACTTATCAACCTTAAAACCACACATATTGAGACATTTGTTATACCGGTGCACCAGCGTTTCAATACCCTCTGTAAAGAAAGTTCCTGCCTGCCTATTTAACCACGTTGCCGCAGTGTCTCAGTGGGAAGTGTCATCTTTCCAGCCAATTTTTAATCTCGGGAAATGGTGGAAGTCACACGGTACCAAATCTGGGCTGCAAGGATGGTGATAAAACATTTCCCATCGAAAAACTTGCAAGCAGTTGTTGGGTTATGGCAGCACTTTGTGAACTGGCATTCTCATAAAGCAAGGCAGCACACAATATCTGCATTCCATTTTGTTTGTCGCATATTGATTCCCGTGGACTGTGTAATGTCGCACAGTATGCAGCAGCATTGATGGTTGTTCCTGGCTTCATGTAATCAATCAGTAGCACATTGTTATGATACCAGAACACTAGCCATCAGTTTCTTGGTGCTGAATGTCAGTTTATACATTTTTGGCTTGTTTCAGTTTAGACAATATGGGGTGTGCATCTATTGTTTTTTTGATTGAAGTTTGGTTTCTTCATTGTCAAAACGAATTCTGGCTTCATCTCCTGTTATAATTTGATTCAAATAAAGTTCTTTGAGCATGTCCGAAAAGAAGTAACTTTTTGCAGTTCTTTACAATTAGTGTGCACTTATTGCAAGCGTTCACAATTAGCTACGTGATGATTTGGGTTACTGTTGACAGTCATTTGTACACCAACAATGCATCCTTCATTCCACAAATGTTATAAATTTAAATAAAAGTTAGAGAAATTGTGCTTCAGCCTAAAATTAAAATAAGTAAAACTTAGTTTACAAACTGATACAAGTCTTTGAGTAACAGAGCGTCAACTTCCGATCTTCTCTTGTTCTCCTTTGCTGATTGCCCACTCACACAAACAGATATACGTACACTCGCATTGAGATCTAGAACCAGAAACAACAGAATATTTAGATCACCTGACCGTGCTTCGATCCACAATTCACCTTTGCTGCCAACGTAGGTACTAACCAATTGGATGGTAATATTATTTTAACATTAGTGATGGAATTTTACTGTTAAAAATTTATTTTGTAATCTTACTTGAAAAACGAGGAACTAGAATTAAATGTGAAGACGACTACAATTTACTATACAGTCTAATTTTTTTCTCTTACAAATTTTTCATCTTATGATTGTTTGAAACAGTGTAGAACAGGAACCAATTGCAGATCGATGGAAATTTTTACTCCATAAATTAACTGTAATTTAAAATAAAATCAGCAAAGATCTTACTTACATTAAATTATTATTTTTAAATTACAAGTTTAACAATTGCATTAGTTACATAATTTAAATGTGTTACCCGTGGTGTTATAGTGGTTGACCACAGGCTGGCCATAATCACTTCAGTGGTTATCAATACAGATGTGAAATCTGAAATTTTAATTTGTAAACTGAAACTTGTAAAGAGAAAATTGTGCCATGAGAACAAAGTCTGTGTTGCAGATACTCCCACAATGCCATAGAACTGGAAACTACTTCAGAAAAGTCCAAACATTAAAATCACCATAATACTTACAGAATTATATTTTAGCAACTGATTTAACATAATGTTTAACTACATATTCAGATGGTACATAAAATAGTTGTCAGTTATTGTTTAGGTTATGTAAGTGAGAGTAATGGTGTGTGGAGGAGGAGGGATAAGAGAGATAGTTGCAGTATGGGGTGAGAAGAAGGGAGAAAGAGAAAGATGAAAGAAGAGAGAGGAGGGGGAGAGAGAGAAGTAGGGTGAGGGAGTGAGATGGATGGAGGGAGAGGGAGTGAGAGATATGGAGGGAGAAGGAGTGAGATATGGAGGGACACAGAGTGAGAAATTGTTGGAGGGAGGGGAATGAGAGAGACAGTGGCCGGAGGGACAGGGAGTTGGACAGAGATGGAGGAACAGGGAGTGGGAGAGGATGTGAGAAATAGAAGGAGGGAGAGGGAGTGAAAGTGAAATGGGAGGACAGAGAATGAAACATAGATGGAGGGACAGGGAGTGAGAAATAGATGGAGGGAGATGGAGTGAGAGGGATCGAGAGAGATGAAGAGGAAGTGAGAGAGATGGAAGGAGAGGGAGTGAGAGGGATGGATGGTGGAGAGGGAGTGAGAGAGATGAATGGTGGAGAGGGAGTGAGAGAGATGGATGGTGGAGAGGGAATGAGAGAGA
>PNEQ01002833.1:34733-47916 GCA_003012365.1 Medauroidea extradentata | reverse complement strand
ACAGATGCATTAAATAATGAGCACAGCTCTCGGCGCCGGCCTCATGTAGGCTACGCCTGTGCAAAATTTACTAAATAAAAAAAAACATACTAGCAACTTTGTCACGCATCCGTAGTTTGCTATACAACGTCCGGAGATTCGTAGTTTACACCTCTAGTCCGTAGAAACTACGGAGATTCCGTAGATGTTGGTATCCCTGGTGGAGTGTTTGTATTGCTTTTGTGCTGCGACTGTACCAGTTGACCTTGACAACTTCCGCTCCCTTACTCACGTGTCCGAGCGCGCCCACATACACACACAGACACTGGCTGGTGCCGTGTTGCTGGCATGCAGCGCTTGCCCCTTGGAAGCAAAAAGCGAATGTCACCCTCTCGTTGCGGCAAACTCAGTTCCGTGCATTAACATCCGCCCCATTTATGAGGCATTGATTTATTTTAAAGAAGTGGCTGCTATATACAAATAAATATAGTAGGTGAGAATAATTTTTGTTTGTTTGATTGTTTTGCCGCATAATAAAATTTTTCTATCCCAAAAAATTTTTTCCCCCCAAATTTGTCATTGAAAAAAGGGGTGCGCGGCTTACATGGGTGCCCGGGGTACATGGGCGAATACGGTACTACCTATTTAATTTTAGATAGTTCAGCAAAAGGTACCATAAATCTGTCATCGTTCTCCAAGATCTGGCATGCTTTGCCAACAAGTCACCTTTACATAAAACTGTTGTTATTTCAAACACTGCTCACTAGATAACGAGCACATCAAAATATTGTTCATGGCACTGTTGTCATGTTTTAGACAATCAGAAACTATGTTCAGAGGAATGTAATTTGAACTAGTTTACATGTGTTGAAGTATTCTGCTTATATTTCCTCTTAAGCTACTACATATTTAATTTAGAATACACTAGTAACATTTTGTACAATGCAGTGTAAATACAATGTATACATAATAAACATAACGTGGATTTTATTCCTTTCCACTTGGCAAAACCTACCTACATTTAAAGTGATAGTAATGTGAGAAATGGTAGTACTGTATTAAAAAATAAACAAAAGCAAACCTTTTTATCAAAAGATAGCTGTTTAATATATAGCACAACTCCGATTTTACGAAGACTCATGGTGCCTAATTATCGAAGACTCGTTAAATGGGGATTAGGCACAGCAGTGTATATTTTTAGCGGAATTGCATTACATTTTGAGATTAACAATCTACCCACACTTGTGACACAAACGTGATTTTGTGTCACAGATTTTCTGTTATCTTTGTAGAGTTTTTGATGCAAAAAATATTTTAAACCACAGTAATTTTTTGTTTTATTTCCAACACTATGTATTATTACGTAACTTATTCAAGCCTCTACAGAACAAACATATGAACAAATGTGACGTACTTTCGTTAGCTACATATCGCAAAGTACGAGTCCATTACTCTGTTTCAATTAGTATCGATCAATATGTGTCAAACTCTTGGAATTCGATCCAGCCTAAATATGTACTCAATACAGGCGTTTACAAAAGTAACCTCTGTCACGTTTTACGTTTGCTCGATAGCCGCAGTTTAGCCAGGTTGTGATCAAATGTATTAAGGGTCAGTTCAGTATTTTTTAAGTAATTAGAATTCATTACGATTACTTGGTAAACCCTTCAACTTTAAATTATACCTACTCTACCTGGACAAACTTAGTAACTTTACGTAAACACATACGATGTAAAAATCTGCTTCGTGTGCAAATAAATAAGCAGTACTGTAGTTTGGAAATATTCAAAACAGTTTGTATTAACCAAATTTCATAAATTGTGTGTCAAATAACTAAATAATTGCTCATTTTAGACGCGTTCCACAGCAAAAAATATTTATGATTCGAGATATCAACAATAATAACTTTCGACCACGAAAACCCAGTCACTAGAGTCTAAACAGAAGCAAAAATGGCAGTTGTTTAAGATAAGTCACGCGACATATTTATTCATCCTGGTATTATGTGCAGCCCATCTACCGTAAACACCCACGTACCACGTGCACAATTTGTCCAAAATTTATATGTAAAAAAGTCGGGTGCGTGTCGTACATATGGAGAGTATCCATTTTGAGGGTCCGCACGAGAGGTAAACTTGGCTACAGCGTGGGTGGCTGGTGCTCGCGGGAGACTTGGCAACAGCGCGGGTGACTTAGCCTGCGCTGAGCATGCTCAGGAATGCGGGTGCGTAGACTTCCTGTCGCCATAGTGTCGTGTACAGTAAGCATTGTTCTGTCTCCACGTGGTCAGTAACAGCATTTCACAGTGTTATCAACCCATAACAATGTCTAAACAGCTTCGTTCTTTTACTGCCGGTGAAAAGTTGAAAGGGATTGTTGAGGCAGAGGATAGCGGTAATTGTGCGGCAGGCAGAAAATATGACATCTCGGAATCTTGAATCAGGCAGTGGCGACGAGACAAAGTCAAGTTGCAGGACTGCAATGTAAACATGTGTGCTTTCAGGGGCATGAAGCCAAATAAATTCCAACCAGTAGAAGAAAGATTGAATGCGTATGTAACGGAATTACGGCAGTCTGGTTATGCGGTTACTACAGAGATGTGCCAGATGCAGGCTTTGAAGGTTGTGCGGGAATTGGGGGTAAATCCAGAGTTCAAAACTAGCACGAACTGGATTGTTTTTTTCCCAAAGGAATGGCTTATCCATACAACGGAAAACCAGTGTTTGTCAGTGACTTCCCGAGGTCTACAATGATAAACTTTTAGTGTATCAGAAGCACTTGATACGGTTGCGGCGGCAGCATTCCTACCTTACGGGGTAGATGGGCAATGCAGATCAAACACCCGTCCACTTTGAAATGCCCAGTGACAAAACCGCAATTGTTTTGACATATGGCTCGCCAAACCCAATGCAGCAGTAGCAATTCCTCCATTTTTAAAGCGAGTAGCAGTCTTTCGGTTTCGGGAAACATGAAGCAAAATACTATTTTTTGGAAACAATATTTTTTTGTAAAAACATCCCCCCCCCTTCCCCAAAAATTTGGATTTGAAAATGGGAGTGCACATCTTACGTGGGTGCGTGTAGTACGCAGGTGTTTGCGGTATGTTTGTAATATAAAGCAATAAAATTAATATGATGCGAGTTAATAAAGCAAAATGAAATAGTATCAGAGAATTTAGGGTCTGTAACGACTCAATGTTAAATTTGCCAGAATTTATGTTTCAGGGAATGACACAGACAATAAATTTCTTTCATGCATCACACAGAATACAAAGAACAAGAAGTGACAGTGTAGCATAAATTATACCTGCGGCAAAACAACCGTTAATTCCCGTAAGGGTAAAATTGTTGCGTCTTAAATAGGAAATAGTGGCACAACAGAATGAACTCATTCAAGGTTAACCCTTTGAAGAGTATGAACGTATATTTACGAGCAAATTTATATAAGTAAATAGGTATACGTTCATACTCATCAAAGGGTTAATATTAATGTTACTGTTCATGATTTAGAGTTTAAAAAAGGTATTACGTTATTCTAAGTAATTAAATTCTTCATTGCGTGTTGTGACGCACAATCAAATTATTAATACAGACACAATTTTTTAAAATATAACGTAAATTAATTTATCACACAGTGTTAAATTGTTATTTATATTGGTAAATATTTAGAAGGTCAGTATAACCTAATTAATTGCTAAATTTTTTTCGCAACGGTTTACTCACGTAATGTCTGATTTTACAGCAGGAATAATAGCAATATTATATTAATATATTATTTTAATGATTAATATTGTTTTATAAACTTAATTGTGTGTTGTATAGGCCTAAACAAATCATCAAACGAAACGTAAGTGTATGATTTTAATCATTAAATAAACAGATTTTTATAAAGACAATTTTATTTTAAAGGAAAAATAGCAAAAAAATTAACAAAATCATGGTAACATTTTCACCAAAAACAAGCATTGTGAAGTGTTCAGCCACTTTCCAATCTTGTTTAAATCTACATAAAATTTTTTTTTCTTATTTAAATCTTTAATAACAGGCTATATGCAGTTTTCAGTATTATGTAGTTCGCCAGGTGTTCGGAATTATACAACAGGATGAATTACTTAGTAATTGGGGACAGGAATAATTAAAATTCATTTTTCAAAATTTAATATAAAATACAGTTGGGAATGTTTAAGTAGTCATTTGGTTATTTTCCTGGCTTGTTTAGTTTCAAATTGACCACAGTAAAATATTAATTAATTTTGTTAATACAACTTTTCTTGTATTTTTCTAAATTTTTGAATTTTGGCAATTTTAGTATCTTATTAAATTTTTCCTGGTGAAGTAACTTCTTGTGTTGAAAGCTTCTCCAGGTAGTACGATTTCTGGCACCGACGTTGTGGTTGATCACCTGCTCCATGGAATTTCTTCATGATGTAGGTTGTTGATGCACGTTGGTCAGCCACCACAGGGGGTTGCTTAGGGTATTTCGCCGCATAAGTAGTTCCACTGTTGTGCACCTTTTGTCCCCAGTTATTATATTAATATTCTTTATTATTTCGATGTAAAACCTATAGATTCAATTTTTGAAACCAGTTATATTTTTTTGTGTAATTTTGCTGGATTTGATGAATTTTGGATTCTGTTGTATCACTCCGCCGAGGTATGCTATTATGTAGTTACCATGTCCGTCGAAACCTTCATCAGTCGTGTAGGGATAGCGGAAGGGATCGGACGTGTCACGGGCACTGTTCAGAAGTTGGGGTGGCAGAAGAAGCTGAGATAGCTTAATCGCGCAGGCTAAGTAGTAGGCACGGACTTAGTTTTTGCATCCATATTTTATTTGAACTTTATAAGGTGTTGGGAACTGGAATCTTAGGGATAGCGGATCCCATAAAATAGAAGTGCAACTACCAACTACACCTTAGTTTACTTTTCGCTCGAACAGTACTAAAATCCAACCCTCTGAATCAGTACTACAACAAAACAAAAAACAGACACGGTAGTAGCATAACCTCAACTCAATTACCGCTGTTAAACTATCGGAATTGAAGTTTGATTTTTTTTGTCACGCGATGTAAGTCGAGTGTTGTGTGAACTGCGCTATGTAGAATAAAATTACTGTATGAGTGAAAACCACTCAGTTTTTTTATATGAACATAGCCTCAAATTTTCCACCTACAAGCTAGTAAACACCACCACTAAGCAACAATAGGCAGTGGGGAGACACCCCTGCCACCTCTAGAGCCCTGAACAGGTACATCACACAACACAAAGCAGCCACATCACAGTACGTTTACTAATGAAGTTATGAAACAAAATTTTAATGAAAACAATGCAATTTCATTGTTATCTCAATGATTGTCGCAATGTGAGAAAAATAACTGGTCCTTCTTCAATAAAAATAATTAACATTGGCTTACAAAACTTCAATTCATTTACTGTTAACTGAGCCATGTGGTCATCAGCCAGAACCCAGAAAGAAACTGAAGGCAATGGCTGAAAGTGAAGTGAACCAGCAGTAATTAGGGGTGTGCAAAGCAGTAATTTTTTGTTTCGAAGCGAAGTTGAATATTTTTCCTTCTTAGTTAAGTCAAAGTTGAACATTTTATAGTTTTGTTGTATCACTCGTAATGTTTGCTGCGCTGTAGTAATACTTTTACATGATTCAAATGTGGCTCAATATGTTGTATCTCGTAATTAATTTAAAACTATATAAATTATAAGACTTACATATACGAAACTAACTATACAACAGAAGTCTCATACTGTGTAATTAAGCTGGGCCGACTAAGCGGCGCCAACCAGAATTTGTCATTCGCTTGTTGTTTGTAACTTCCAATGTCACGAGGTTGATAGCTAAATGTGACGACACCTGGCAATGGTCCAGTGCGACTGTTCTAGAACATTCTAGAAGGTTAGCCATAATAGCTCTGAGAGGAGAAAGAGAGAAGCCAGAGGATAGCTATACTCTGACCTCCGCCCTTTTAGAGAGAGGGGTTGTGTGTGTGTGTGTGTGTGTGTGTGTGTAGATGAGAAGAGAGGAGAGATGGGACTAGCGAGTGTGTCTTCGAGCGATACTGACTAAAGGCAGTCTCCACTGTACATACTGTATGTATATTTAAAACTTCTACAAGTAATATATTCTATTTTTTCGTCTACAATGTCTTTGTCATTTCGGATTTAACCTCCACAGAACCTCACTGCACTAAAATAAATTTGTCATAACAGCTCGGCACAACAAATATACATCTGGATGATTTGTTTTCAACTGATTATGTAATGTCTTAGTCGTCAAACAATAAAATAGAAAACATATATTTTGCAAGGGAGAGAAAATAAAAACTAAAAACATTAAAACTTAAAAGATTTTATACTTAAATTGCACTTTATTACATTAATCACATTCACCCACGTATTGTACACCATTACGCATCTTATATTTTCATGCCTGGGTTTGTAGTAAAAAATTTTTTAGGTATCATGAAAGTGGTTGTTTGTCTCGAGAGCAGGAAAGTGGTTGTTTGTCTCGAGAGCAGGAAAGTGGGTGTTTGTCTCGAGAGCAGGAAAGTGGTTGTTTGTCTCGAGAGCACAAAAGTGGTTCTTTGACTCGGGGAGCGTAAAAGTAGTTCTTTGGCGCTTCAAACTATCCTCAAAGCAAATATTTCGTAGCTTAATATTCAATTAGAAAACTAACTGATTCAGACATGTCTAATAATGATTTACAAGGATTCCAATCAATCTTTTTTGTTATTGTCTGAATTTTGGGAATTCTGATTAATTAATTTGTAAATATACAAGTACTTAAGAACCCATAGCATTGTAAATTTGTAAGTTGATTTATTCTTTTGGTTTTCATCGTTAGTGTTGCAGTCACTACACAAAGTGTTTTTTAAAACAAGTTTTGAAAATTCTATGAAAATTTTCTAAACTGCTACATAAAATGTTAAATTGAAATTTTTCCCTGCATCACAGCACCCGAGAATGACCTCACAAATTCGCTGATTCCTAAAATCGAGGGCTCACAAAATGGGGTTAGGCCTCACAGTGCCTGAGAAAAACCTTGTAAAATTGCCGCCTTGAAAATTGAGGACTTGTAAATTGGGGTGTTAGGCATAACAGTGCCCAAAAATGACATAAAATCGATGTCACGTAAAATCAGGGTTATACTGTATACTGGGCACGCAATCACACATACAGTATTAAATATTATAATCATAGATTACTCACCCTGTTGGCAGGTAGTGAACGAGAGACAAGTGCAGAATGTTTCTGGACACATACAGATGGTACAGTAAGAGAGGAGCCCAGTACACAAATGCAGTCGGCCGCACAACACATGCCAGCCCAGCAAACAAAATGTGCGGCAGAAACGCTATAACAAAACAAACGAAACTACAAGAATTTGTTTCTGGTAAGATAATAGAAAGAAAGCAATGAAATGTAAATATCATATTATAATGGGTTAAAATTAAATAAATTCTTATTGTACACCACAAAGTAGACCAAAGTGTGGGAGAAACAAATGATCTTTAGCGATTAAAAGTAATTTATATACTTGATCAACAATAAAATGACAACTTTCAAAACCTACCAACAAATAAAAACAAAGAAATTAAAATATTACCAATGTACAGGTGTATGTAAACACCTAAAATAATTTCGCAATGTTTAATAGACTGTATACCGTATTTACATGCAGTATAAATATACAAACTGACTAAAAATACAAATTAAAGCAAGTTTCAGAGCATAAGCTTCCAAAAAATTACCTATCGAGTAACTTTAATGAGTAATGCAGTAAGTTCGAACAACCGGGACACTGTCTATTACAGGCCTGCCGTTTTAACGGATTTTATCCGTTTTAACGGATATTTAAAGGTTAAAACGGACAGACGGATAATGTTAGATATTCACGGATATTTCTAACATCTGTGTTTAGCAACAATTGACACAAAAATTAGCGACGCACATGAATGGATTAACGAGATTCCCTAATCTTTTTCATGCTTAATTTAAACCAACAAATCTTTCCCTTTATTTATGCAGAAAAGGTCATGCCATTTACAAGCAAATATACGTAAATTTGTGTTTTATTTTATGCCAAAATTAATAAAAAAGGAAAATTTTTAAAACCCTTCATATGGCTGCACCCCATATTTTGTGCCAAAATTTTTGGTGAAAACATGCGGCGATTATGTTAATAAATACGTGTATTTAATTTTTATGTGCGGCGCCATGATACAAGCAAACTAAGTTACGTCTCATTCGAAGCCATAATTTAACTTACCGTATTTGCCAGCATATAAGACGACAATTTTTACATATTTTTGGCCCTCAAAAATTGCTACTCGTCTTATTTGAGGGTGCAAACATTTTTGGTAGCCAAAAATCGTTTGAAAGCTAAGCTGTAAGCTGTGGAGTTGTATGATGTTTCAAGGAATTGGGTTTTTCGTCACAAATGAAAACGAGTCACCCGTTTATTTTAATAAAATTTACGGTACGAGATTTTGATGAGCGTCATTCACAATAAAGGACACTTCCTCGCAGCGAAGCGGCGATCGATGCGAGCGCGTGCCGAGATACTTTGTCTCGCCAGCCTACAACTCTCGGGCAGAGAAAACAAGGATCTAGGTCCACATGTTTTCATCCTTTGTCTCGCAAGCACAAGACTCGGGCGGAAAAAACGAGGATCTAGATACCATACCACACATTCACGTGTCTACCGTCTAGCGCTAGGCTGGAGGACAACAGCGCACAGGAACGCAATGACCTTGCAAGCAGCTGTTGTTGCCCGGCGTTGTCATGTAGTGCGCGGCGTGCCTTAGGCCGGCGTTGCCAAGTCGCCCGCAACTGCCGGCAAATGAAGATATCGCCGGCTGCCGCCGCGCATTTCCTTGGCTCTCGGGTGCGCGGAGGGCGGTAGTAGCCAATGTTATTCATTTATTTGTCTATTATGATGTTTAAATGCCGGTAATAAATGCATTAAAAATATATAAACTAAGTTTTTAATGTTTCAGGCAAAGGAAAAAAATATTTTTCTGTTGGGAATTTCAAAATTAGTAATTTACTTTTTTTCAAGATTTTGTACCTTCAAAACCATGACTCGTCTTATATGCGGGGTCGTCCTATATGCCGGCAAATACGGTATGCAGATATATTATTTTTTCAACAATAAGTAGTCAGTTGAACATGTTCGCACTCATTCTATAAATTTTTCCAAATAGGAAACTGGGTGGAAAGTTTAAGTGCTACTTTACTGAAACAGATTAGAAAATAGTTCAGTCTGTAAAAAACATTAACAGTAAATGGTTTCCTGTATAACATCTCAATTTTTCACAATACTATAATAATTTACTATACATATAAATTTCACTATCAAAATTCTACAGCAAGAATCTTCTAAATTAACTTTGGAAAAGTATGTAGGTACGTAAGTTTGAATTATTACAGGATTTTACAGGATTTTGGAAATGAACTTGGTGGCAGCCCTGTTCTATATTGTGGCTGCAACTTGTTAACTTATGTCTAATAAACAGGACAGTAAATTGAGTTAGGTTACATCCTTATTAATGTTTATTTTTCAAAAACATTGTTTCAGTTTGATGGATATTTGTTAGTTTTTAGGAAAATAAAGTTATAAGACATTTTTGCAACAATAAAATTACTCAATTTTAAAACAAAAGAAATAAGAATTGTCGTAAAAATTTGCTAAAATATACATATTGTACTTTCAAGGATTTTCCAGGATTTTTGTGTTCTCTGTCAAGGATTTTCAGGGATTTTTGGGTGTTTTGGCAAGGATTTAAGTTCATGACCAGGTGGCAGCCCTGGTCTATTACACAATACAGTATGTCCTCAATTAACGGACATTTGACTAAGGGACATTTGTTATAAAGTTATAAAGGACACTTTAATTTGTGTCCATTGATTCGAACTACGGACGCGAAACTTGCTTTAACGGACAGTTTCGATTTGCTACTTTAAGGAGGCCTAGAACCATATTTCTGGACAGCCTGTACTGATTCTTGCGTTATGTAGAAATGTGCTATGCGCTGCATTCTTTTGTAGTACACCTGGCAACACAGCTTTCACCCTCTCCACTTCTTGACCTCTTCCGCACGGCACAGGTAGCCGAGTGACGCAACACGGAGTTTGGGATTATGTGCTGTCACAGCGCATGCGCAGTCACTAGAAACTGTGACTTTTTTCTTATCTTAAAATTGCACCCAGATTCCTAGCAGCTTTGTGACCGGCTAGTATGTCATTGTTGTGACATGCGCTCAGTTTCACTACGGGGATTTACTTTACGTACAGCTGTTTGTCTGCTCGAAGTTTGTAGTGGTGTTTTAAATTAAAGTTTCGTTTCGTTAAAGTTCGTATTGTTTATTACTGGTTAACGTCTACATAGTTTATTACTCGTTAATGTTTATATAGATTATTAGTACTCGTTAAAGTTAATATTGTTTGTCACACGTTAAAGTTTTCATAGATTATTGTTTGTTACGTTATGTAATAATAATCTCTGCTGTTCGGGAGAATGGCTACACTACAGGCAGGACCTGCTATAAAAATAAGCCGACGATCTGTAACCCTTGAAATAAAAATGGATGGTTACGAATCAGGTCAGAGGCGTTCAGACATAGCGCTAGCACTTGATTTGCCTAAATCTACTGTTGACACAATTCGAAAAAATTTTTGACAAAATTAAAGCCAGCATCAAAAATGTCACGCCATTGTCTGCTACGAAAGTTACTCGCACCCGTAGCTCAGTTACGGAGACAATGAGGGAAAATGCTTTCATTGTGGATTGACAACCAGACTCGGAGAAATGTTAACTTTACCCGGCTAAAAATGAAATGAAACGTTAAAACAATCATTAATAGTACCCTACAATATTTTACAATTTTAATGCATTCGGACTTATAAAAAATTTGTTCAAAGCTGTTTTTTGAGAAATCTTCAAAACCGTTGGAGATACGGATCATTTCATAGAGACGTTTCTTGCTTATAATTTTAATACAAATACATTTTGTGATGTCTTCATTGAGCAAATATACTTCATGTTTTGTAATCACATTTTATTCACCATTTTATTTATGAATACAACACAACTTATTAACATTGCATAGAGTACAACATTACTTGACCTGAATACTCTACTCTCTCCTCCACATAATACACACTTCACAATACATCCTCTAAAATGAAATGATTTCAACAATAACTACATTTCTTATATTAACCTCTCTGGTTTACGTCTTGCTCTTAGAAATTGCCTTGTGCCTTCTTTGGTATCACTTGTTGTCATACTGTCTGACCTATCACAGGGTTCTTTATCTTCAATTTCCTCTTCACCCGACAAACGTACATCCTGATTCTGTTCCAATATCACTTCCTCCTCCGAATCTTTAACGCCTTCTCTTAATTGATCTGTATGTCGCTTCCAGTTATCACATTTCTCCGGAATGTACACTGAACATAAGTTCGGACTAATGGAATTTGTTACTGTTCCTTTAATCCAAGATGGTTTCTGATGTCTATAGTCACGAGTCCAAACTGTATCACCCTTCTGAAAAGCTATCTGCCTTTGTCCTCCACTGTTAGTCCTTTGCACAGCCTGTTTAACTTGCACCACCTCTTTAACTGACGGGGGATGCATTAAGTCAAATCGTGTTCGTAGATTTCGACCAAAAAACAAAACAGCAGGAGGCTTCCCTGTCGTGCAATGTTCTGTGATGCGATAGTAAAACAAGAACCGTTGCAATGCCACTTCCCACTGCGAACACTTGGCAAACAAGGCACACATCAGTGCCCGTTTGAAAGTTCTAACAGAATTTACTGCAGCTACATTTGTTTGAGGGTGATATAGTGCTCCTTGTACTATTTTAACTCCATTCTGCTCTAGAAATGTAAGGAATTCACTACATGTAAAACTGGCATAATTGTCACAGACTAAGGTTTTACAAATGCCGTAACGAGCAAACAACTCTCTCAAATGCTTTATCGTTACTGTTGCTGACATTGATGTTGTGGGAATAACCTCCACCGACTTACTGTGTGCATCTAGTATTACCAAAAAATATTTTCCGAACATTGGTCCACAGTAATCCATATGTATTCTTTCCCATGGAGATTCGGGCCATTTCCATGATCTTGCCACACTTTTGGGAGGGTTGTCTTTCGTGCTCATGCAAGGTGTACACTTTTTTACTAGCATCTCTATATCATCTGAAATATTAGGCCACCAAAAATATGATCTCGCCAATGATTTCATTTTTACCACCCCCATGTGCGAAATATGGAGGTCATGCAACAGTTGATTACGAAGTTTGACAGGGATAATTATTTTGTGCCCCCAAAACAGACAATCCCTTTCCATGAATATCTCACCTTTTCTGTCAAAATAGGGTTTCAGTTCTGGGCTTGTACATTTTTCAGGCCATCCCTTTTTTACAAATACCATTATCCTTTGTAACACAGGATCCTTAACTACTTCTGATTTTACTAGCTGGAGGTTAATAGGAACCCCTCATTATTTTCAAGGTAGTTGATATAAACATCCTCTGAATTTTCTTCTTCCTTGCTTTCCGTTTCTTTAGACAATGGTTGGCGCGACAAAAAATCTGCGCAGTTATTTTGCGACTTAACATAATCTATAGAAAAATCGTAGCTAGCCAAAATCACAGCCCATCTTTGTATACGACCCGCTGCTAACTGTAGTATGTCCTTCTTAGGATTTATAATCCCTATCAATGGCTGACAGTCACTAACGAGGGTAAATTTTCTTCCCCATAAATACTGATTAAATTTCTTCAGAGCACTTATAATTGATAATCCTTCTCTCTCTATTTGTGAGTACCTTGTTTCTGCTGGCGTTAGTGTACGCGATGCAAAAGCTATCGGCCTCTCCACACCGTCCTTGCTTCTGTGTGCTAACACAGCACCTATGCCTACTGCCGAAGCATCAGTTGTGAGGTGCAAAGGTGCTTCTGGGTCGTAATGTGCTAACACCTCAGACGACACCATTTTCTTTTTTATGTTTTGAAAACTTTCTTCACATTTCTGTGACCAGTCCCATTTTTGGTCAGCTTTCAAAAGTTGATACAATGGAAACAAGGTTCCAGTTATATCTGGTATAAATTTGGCATAATAATTCACTAAACCAAGAAATGATTTTAATTCTGACACATTACTAGGCTGTGGTGCTGCTG
>PNEQ01002833.1:16921-33733 GCA_003012365.1 Medauroidea extradentata | reverse complement strand
TACTGTTTAGTAGGCCTACTAGGTGTCTTCACGAAGTGGACTGGTTCACTCTTCACAGGTAAATCACATTGATGCCTTGCTGCTTCCTTGGCATTAGCTATATCCATTGCCTTCTTTAGTGTCAAAGTAGCCTCCTCTTCTTCAAACAGGCGATCTCTAATTGCCCCTTCACCTAGGCCCATAATAAAACGATCTCTAATAGAGATATTTAATGCTTCTTTAAATTCACACGTTGATGCCAGCGATCGAAGTCTTGCTGTCCAATAATTAACAGATTCATTATCTTCTCTATATGCATTATAAAATGCAAATCTGTAAGCAAAAATACTGTTGATTGGAGCAAAATGTTCAGTTATAATCTTCCCCAATTCATCAAATGTTTTATTTCCAGGTTCACATGGTACATATAAATTAGTAATTAACTTAAAAGCATCCTCTGTTAAACAACTCAATAAAAATGCCTTCTTCTTTTCGTCCTGTGTGATGTCATGCGCGATGAAATACTGCTTCAACTGTGCATTGAATATTTTCCAATCTGAGTTCACATCAAAATGACGCATTTGGCTTGTCATTGATATAGCCATTGTATTGTTTCTCAGTGAACTGTGAGTAATCCTTACTTCAATATATGTACTTACTCTCTAAAAGTAGGTAGAACAATCCTCGTCGCCATATGTAATGTCTTCATTGAGCAAATATACTTCATGTTTTGTAATCACATTTTATTCACCATTTTATTTATGAATACAACACAACTTATTAACATTGCATAGAGTACAACATTACTTGACCTGAATACTCTACACATTTTATCCCGTAACAGTTTTTTTTTAAATATTATGCAAAATGTATACATTTTTGCAAGATTGAGGAACCTAACCTTGTTTGTTTACATTGTCTCTTGCGGGAAAGTGTGATTTACTTAACGGACGTTTTGCATAACGGACCCTTTCCGGAAACGTAACCCGTCCGTTAATAGAGGACTTACTGTAGTCAGGATTGGATTTTAAGAAATTTCTTAACCTGTTAACAGACACGTAACATTAAACATTTGCCTGTCCGCTGTCCAATCTGCCTGTCTGCTGAATTAACTAAATGTAAATTTCCAATTTTCAAAGAAAATTAAATAAATGTAGGGTTATATTCACGCTGGAATTTATAACTACTGTACGTACATACTAATAACTAAACACACCTGTTTTTGCTGTCTCTATTTTCATGATTTCATTGACTTCGATGAGGTGATTTCATTTTTTTACATGTAATTTCGTCATAAATTTAGGAGATTTTTTATTAAATGCCAGAAAATGTTTTGGCTGTAATGAATTAGAGCAAACAAGGTATCTTACTTTACTTAAATACGTAAATAATATAATTTTCTTTAAACAAATCTGTCAAGATAAGAGACGCTTTGCTACTGTTGCTGTTCCCGGAGGTACGCGGGAGAGAGAGAGGACTGTACCACCACACGAGAGAGCCTATTTATTTATTTAAATAATTAATATTTTTTATTTGCCCGTGCATATGGTAGCCCACCCTTAATTTAATTGAGCATTGCTTCCACTTTGATATTGTTTGTTTACAGCAGCTTTCTCTGATTTTGTGCGTTTGTTACTGTGCCACCTTCTGTTCTATTCTATATTTTAATTGGTAGGCATTTTGTGATGTTTCTTTACCAGACACTGTTGTTTTTCCTTTACGATTTTTGGCTATTTTACAATAATTAATTAACCTACCATAAGCAACGATACAGTGTTGGAAATCTTCACATATGACGACTTCTATAAGTCTATACAACACACAAAGAAATACTGTCCATATACATATGAACGGAATGGGGAATACAAGTTTATAAAACGGCGCAAGTCACAAGAAAAATTTATTGTTATTTATTCCAGCTGTAAAATCAGACATTTTGTGGACAAAAAAATATTCTTCAGTCAATTAGGTTATATTGTAATGGGCCAATCGTCAACCCAATAGCCGACGATTTCACCCGTCAGGTATCGACACTTAAAAAATCAGGACAACGACAAAATCAAACAAAAACCTCCACCACGTGCTTCTACTAAAATAAATTTTAACACCAGAGGTAGCCCGAAGCACCAATTAACGTCCAAGACAAGTGGAAACAACAGCTCTTAGGGAGCAAAGGTACTGGGGTAGGAGTTATTAAACGAAAGGTTCAGACATTGGTTAGGTTCTACACTAAAACTGCTATAAAAACTAAAGAGAATAAGACTAAAGCCGCTAAAGCACCTATCGTTGACTACGGACCTCTTCAGCACAACAAAGAGAATAAAAGTAATAATAATTAAACCAGAGAAAGAAAAAGAATGAGAACTCTCAAAATTCTACACCAAAACAAACTCTCGTACTGCAGGCTACTCAGGTTTGACTATACAGGAACTAAAATGCTTCGCTTCAGTTAAACAAAACTCTCACTTTCCCATAACCTCACAATAAATCGCACATTCTAAGGCTCCTTCAGCCTATTAATCGGAAGAAACAAAAAAAAAAAAAAACACAACCTCAAGAAAAATTAAAACCTTGATTTAACCCGCACAGAGGCTTTGTCAGTAAAGTTCTTCAAGAGCTTGTAATTTAAAAACAAATGCAAATAATAATAAAAAAAAGTAGATTGCACATACACATATGGTTTATTTAAAAAAAATAAATGACTAGTCCACCAATATAAAGATAATAATAAAAAAAATTTACAAGAAACAATTTCTAAAAATCTCCTGCAAAGATAGCTGAACTAGGTTAAAACTTAATTAAAATTAAAATTCAAATATTCTGAAATTCAGAAGAAAAATTATCACAAACTCGACTCAGTATTCTAAAATAAATGATACCACGAGATAATCTATACACAAGAAACAAATGAACAGAGATGCCAGATAATGCCCGTAATTTTAGTTCGCTTCGCGTGTTTAGTGTTGTATCACACGTTGCATGCCTCATGTACTTTTTCGTGCTTTCATTGCTTGGTGTGGACCCTCGCACGACGTAATAATGTTTGTATTACATTACTAACTGTTCGTTTAGTTGGTTTTTTGACTCGTCGTTTCGCAATTCATAGGCAAGTTGTTAATTGTTTATGCATTCATATAAGTGCCATGTGATCAAACTGTTTTGTGTCCGTTACCGTTCAGAGTGGTGGTAATAAATAAGTGTAACACGTCATATAACATTTGTAACACCATAAATTTTGTACATTCACTACAGCTAAGACACATGTTTAACAAGACCTTCGGTTAATTTTAGCCGCAAATTTGCTTGCCAGCGTCTACCTGAAGTCTACAATGCTAAGTTTGAAATTTCTTTTTCTAAAAAAATTTTTTTTTCCAAACATGTCATTGAAAAAACGGGGTGCGCTACATGGGTGCGAGGGGTACATGGGCGAATACAGCGTTATAGCAACTATGGGGTGCGTCAAGTTTTGGCAGATTTTAGCAATTTATAATTTGTTCTGGTGAAGTGAGTAACTCCTTGTGTTGCAATCTTCTCCAGGCTGCAGGATTTCTGGTTCCGATATTGTGGTCAATCATCTTTTACATTTGTCTGCTTAGGGTGTTCGTCCGCCAGTTTGCAATTCTTGTCACCAATTAGCAATTTCTGTTTAGTTTGTTATTTGGTTATTTCATTTTGAGATTGATAAATGTAGCACTTGTAACCATTTCTGTATGATTTTAAAGCATATTTATAAGTTTTCTAACAGTTTGGATCTTGTTGTATCACTCTGTCAAGGAGCGCACTTAGCTAAAATTCCTTTCCGTGATTACAAATTGTGAGTCAGTCACGAACACAAGTCGTATTTGGTCACAAGTCACATAAGTGGTAGTTGTTTTAAGCTTGTCAGGAGCAGTTGTATCAAGATAGCTTTCTGCAAGTGTCAACACAACAAAATGTAATGGTAACAGTCATGCAGAGATGGCACGGGAGGTACAATGTGTGGTTGTAAGGTGGACGAGGAGGCTTCGAGAATGTTGGCATGGTTAATAGGAACAAATAATGCAAGCTAGAACTTTAGCCACGGCGTATTTAGGGTGATGGTTCTTGCAAGGATGAAACCGGGAAGTAAATCCCAGCATTTTTCTTTTTTTCTTTTCGTCAAAAAGTTGTAAAATAACTCGATGAACCTCGATAATCAGATAAGGGAAAATTAAAGAAACATGTTTGCTAGGCATTGCCTGAATGGTTAACTGCTATTCAACAAGTAACTGCAGTATTATGTACGACCAGTACCGGATGTTTTAAAATGTGACCTATCACTTTTGTCAACAAATATTGTGAAAATAAATTAAACAACTTATGAATATACTAGTTTCTCTGTAAAATTTGACCCTATCAGATGGGTGAGGATTAACAAATGAACTGAACAAATCTACAATTACTGTATCAACAAACCATAAACAGTACTGAGCTATCCGCAGCCACGATGAACGCCAATGATTTCAACATCACCTTGAGTATGTAAGAGGACGCATCACAAGTGACATGTGTAATAAGACGTGAAAACGACAGTTTTCTTTGAAACTAAAAATTTATATTTTAAAATAAGTAGACAAAGGAAGAAAAAACATGTAGTCAATAAGTTTTCTTTGGCTGCCTCAACACTTTCAACTATTCTCAAGGATCGAGAAAAAATCGTGAAGCTGTATGAACAATCATCACTGTGGAGTAACCGCAAAAGACTGAGGCTTGGTGAAAATAACGATCTAGACGAAACGTGTTAAATACTTGGTTAAAGGATATCCGAGCACTAAATGTCTTGGTCATTGGCCCAATGCTAAAGGCAGAAGCAAAACAGTTTGTTTTCTGGTTGGATGTTCACAACTACCAGGCAAGTTCTGGACGGCTACATTGTTTCTGCGAATGCTATAGAATATCCTGCAATGTTATATCAGGGGAGGAACAAGATGCAGCTGAATGGAATATTGGAAACGTATTATCCATAAGATATCTTTAATGCAGAATAAACTGCATATTTTTACAAACTTTTGCAAAAAAAAAAAAAAATCATACAATGGTGGCAAAAAAATCAAAATATCGGAGAACAGTAATGTTTTGGTGTAATATTACTGGTATTACAAAACTACCTTGCCTTCGCTTTAGCCATTGTTTAGTGTTTTACACCTCACTTCATTTTTAATGACATGTTTACATATTTAAGGTAAACTTTTAACTGTACAGTGAAAAAAATTTCCTTTAAAGTACATTGAAAATCTATAGTTTGTACACTCTCTTCTACAACCATTCTTAAGTAGTGGCACCACTGCCTGCCTTCTCAGGCCTATAGAATTCTCGTCTACATCCATGTCACCCTCAGTACTCAATACAACCACTGTATTCTAATTTCCCCTGGTACTTACAGTATTTAGTGTCAGATCGTCCACTCATGGGACTTCCCCAATCTTCAGTTTCTTAAGTGCTTCATCTACCTCCCTCCGAAAAATATCCTGATCATGACTATCACGCACAGTATGCTTTTCTTCCCAACCTGTTTCTTCTACTCAATTCAATGGGTTCAGTAACTTCTTGAAGTAGATATTCCATAACTTCTTTTCGTCTTCTAACAGACTCTATTGTTGCTCCCTGTTCACTCATCCTCATCTGTTCCTAGGGGTGTGCAAAGCAGAAACTTTTTGCTTCGAAGGGACATCTTAATATTTTTCCTTCGAAGTCAAGTTGAAGTGAAATACATATTAAGCTACCTTATGCTCTCTGTATTTTCACTCCTGAATTCGTAGTAACCATTTTTTGATAGCATAAAAGTGGTAGTTTCTTTCAGAAGTATAAAAAAGGTTGTTTCAGGGGCATGAAAGCGGTTGTTTGTCAGGGAGCATGAAAGTGGTCGTTTGTCAAATGGGGACATGAAAGCGGTTGTTGAAATTTGTCTTGCGGGCATGAAAGTGGTCGTAGCAGTTCGTCTTGGGGGCATGAAAGTGGTCATTGCCATTTGTCTTGGGGGCGTGAAAGTGGTCATTTCTCTCAAGGAAATGAAAGTGGTTGTTTGTCACGGGAGCATAAAAATGGTTCTTTGTCTCGGAAGCATAAAAGCTGTTCTTTGTCTTGGGAGCAAAAAAAAGTCTATTTTCTTATGTTATCCTTATTTTTAACCCCAAAAATTTTACTCCCTGCTATGAATCATCTTCTTTTGGTATCATATACTTCTTTATAGTCTCAAATTATACCCTTCAAACTTAATCTTTTTAGCTTCCATAAGCCCATCCTCTTTTCTTGTTTATTCCTATAGATATCTTTCATTTCTCTTAAACCTGAAAACAGTAAGTCAATGACCACCATCTAATGTCTCACTAGCTATCACCTTAACAGTAGTTGTATTTACTACCATACTCAATAAGAAAGTCAATAACAGACTTTTGTTTACCATCACAGCTGTATCTAGTACCTTATGAACTTAGTTAATACCTGATTTGTGTTTGGTTACATTCCAAGGGTAAAAATGCAGTCCCAAAATGGTGAAGAACATCTCGAGCGTGTTGGAGAGAGTGCGTGAGCCACAGTAGAACCAGAACCATGACGTGGCAAGACTGTACGCTGCCCACAGACCCTGGGTGCCCAGCTCCTTGGCATTCCACTGCCAGAAGAAGTAGTCACCACAGGCAGTGACCAGCGCCTGGAAGACTCGTGGCGTCAATACCTGTAACACACCACCTTGTCCCGATGCAGTCACAGGGCAACACAAACACGAATGGCGCAATACCAGTTTTCCTGAGTCTTTTCAAAAAAATATTTAAAACTCAGGTACCAAAATATTTATCAAACTGTTGCAAAAAAAAAAAAAGTTAAATTGTACTACTGGTACATTATTTCAATTTTCATCAGACCATACTAAGCATTGATTATACATACATTAAATAGAAGTGACAGGAAAAATGGTGTGTGCAAAAAAGGATTTGCCATTTAAGGTACATTTCGTTAAGAGCGTTGTCTAGCCCAAAGACCAGGTGAGAGCAAAGATACAGAATTTCATGTTAAATTTAATTGATAACAACTTCGATATTTGACCAACCTACACACTGTACCTACTTTTTAGTTAATCTCTGAGTAAACTACAATTAAATAGGATATTTAATGTTTTTTTTGTATCCTGTAAACTGAAAGCTAAGTATTTTCATGCTAAAGAATATTAGAAAACACCAACTCATAAATTTGTTTCTATAATTTTATTCCTATAAGGATATTATTCTCTTCCAAATGCAGAAAATGGATTTAGCAGAAAACAATATGGTACAAGGTGACTCAAATCCACCTAATATAAATTAAGAGGAGTTGCTAAAAACACAATTTTTGTAAAATTTGTTGCTCACGCACACAGCACACATAAACATATACACAATCTCAGTAAATTACTATCCAGTGAATATAGTTGTCTTCTAGGAAAGATAAAAAAACTGTCATCTGTATCCAGTGTTGGACTTCAGTTATACTAATATATATGTTAAAAAAAAAAAAAAAACACTGAAAATGGCGACAATGGGGCTGTGTCTCCTTACGGTAAAGCAGAATAGTACATAATGGATTTTGGCATCCGTAGTTCAATCCTTTAGTTTCTGGAACATGCAATAATATTGTAATATTGAAGATACAATTTCATGTTCTGGACTACGAGCATGAAATTGATATCTTGAATCATGCAAGCTATAAATGGACTTGTCGCTCTCCACTTGCATCATCACCTCTTATGTGCAATGCACTTAACTGGCATCTGTCTTCGTCTCTAACGCAGGGTTGCCACAAAATATCACAATCAAATTTACCAGACTTTTTCAAAGTTTTCCAGAAAAAAATTAAGAATCTCCAATATTTTTCATGAAAATCACAAATTTTAACTGTTTTTGTAACCAGTTAGAAAATTTTTGTGGTTGCTCTGCTGTTTGGCTGTGTTTGCCACATTCAGCTACTATAACTTCGAACTTGGAAAAAATGTGATAAATTAATATCTCCATTCACAGAAATATTGTAAATGCAGAACTTAAAGTCTGCCGCCTACCCGCGAGTGAGAGGCTCAAAAGCGACGGAGCAGTAAGGTCGCCTTGAAGCACGTATTGAATGTGGCGTTGAGTCAACAAGCAAAGCGCTGAACTAGCATGCACGGTTCCTGCAGAACGGTTTTTTCTATGGGACACTAAGCAATGACCATATAATTTTATTAGCGGAAAGTCTGCAACTAAGTTCAGTGCAGGTCGCAATCTGAGTTTCGCATACATCCGGTTAGTACATTTTGAAGTACGGAAGTTAGAAAAGGCTATTTTTAGCCATGTTGGAGGGCTTAGAAACAGTGTTTTTAATGAGCATGGCATCTTAACAATGAGGTTGCAACCTTGTTTGAAGTTTGTTTTCTTTTCGTACATTGGCACCACAGGCAAACGTGAAATATTTTCGTAGAAAAAACCTGTTTACGAACACGCTGCAGGGCATTTGAAGTGTGGGGTAAGCGGCCGCCTTAACAGAAAAGTCAAACCACAGGCCTTAAGTCTGTATTTACACATTTGAATTTCCAGGCACCAAAAGCAATTTCCCCGACTTTTCCAGACCTGTAGCAATCCTGGAACACTTCTCGTAATGTGTAAAACTGCAGTGGTAGAGGAATTGGCTTTGTGTGACCTGTAAAGTCGCCAGCGACTAGTGGTATGTTTGACAACCAAGGGATTAAATTAATTCCAATAGCACAGTGTCAGTAACACAGTCAGTGATCAAGATCACATTTGAATGAAGAGCCAAAAAACAAACAAAGGAGAACCAAGCAAGAGCAATGCCATGGAGAAACCCACACACACCTAGGATCTGCGGATGGAGCTTGGAACCCAGTCTACAATTACCATTTGAACATTAGAGCTAGTGCAGAGAGCTACGCATCCCACTACAACAGAGGTGAGAAATAACAAGTAAGCAGCCAAGTAAGTAACAACCTGAACCAATAAATGAAAATTTCACACAAGGTACTAATTTGTACATATATATACATATTCAGAATCTTGTACATATATATACTTGATGCCATGGAGCTAACGACCCGGCACCAATATACAAAGTATACATGCTATTTATAACACCGTTCTATCAAGCTGTGGAGTTTCTATCCAGAACAGCTGCAACTGAAGCGGGAGAGAAAGCATTTGTTACCAACAAGGGTGCTAGCAAAAGATTAAAAGCTAAAAGTCGAAAGATTAAAACTCCGCAGTTGCTTGCAACAAATAGGTACCCTTCTTAGCGTGATAATGAAACCCCAAAAGATTAAAAGCTAAAAGTCAAAAGATTAAAACTCTGCAGTTACTTGCAACAAATAGGTAACCTTCTTAGCTTGATATTGAAACCAAAAAGGCAAAACTTGTGCAATATAACTTTATTATTTCTTAAAAAAATTTTTTAGACAAATTTTTTACACATTTGAGAAATTCTAGGTTGCCTTAAAATTCCTTAGACTGTAAAGATCTTATTTATAACCACACAAATTAGTACGCTGTCTCAAGAGTCTGCCAACCAAGCAGCCATAAAAACTAAACTAAAACATTTGTAAATTTTTAAAGGAATAATAAAATTTGTCTGTAAGATTGTTTTAATGTTTTATATAATGATTTGGTGGGAAGAGGCCACTAGGCTTACTAATTACATAATAATAATAATAATAATAATAATAATACAATACGGTGCACAAGTACTTACAGAGTAGTACTAAGGATAGAAAACACACAAGAAAGGACTAACACATTTTCCACGGAAGCGTGGAGGCTTGCGACGTTTCGCCGGCCGGGCCGGCTTCTTGTGTGTGTTCTATTAACAAGTACTACTCTGTAAGTATTTGTGCACCGTATTGTATTTATTTTAGGAGGATGGCATGTTATAGTGCAGAAATTATTCAGACATCACAGAATCACTAAACAAAAATGCTTCACCGGTGGACTACTCCTACAAATGGGTTGCAGCAGCTAGACCATTTTTAGAGTTACTTGTTACTGAAAGAGTTCCATCGGGCCCGCACACATCACGCCCAAACGCCTTCTGAATTTGCACAAAGAAAATATTAAGCCATTTAAATTTAACTGAATCTACCGCAATTAGCGGCTAACGTCGATAAAGGTAAAACAGACTGAAAATTTAACCATGGCATCTCAAAGAAGCTAGTTACCCACCGCGTGTACTACCCAACCACGTGGGTGGGTCGGCGAACTTACGACCGCGGTCCCGACACGTCTTCATCGTGCAGCAGGTCAGGAAAGACTGGGGGGAGTCCAGGGCACGCGCGGCGGACCAAGGTTGCCACAGCCTCCAATCCAGTGCACACGTCCCTCTGAAACTCTTTTTAATTATAACTAATGACACGGGTTACGTAGAACCCTCAATTAAAATCCTATGACTCCTGGCGTTTACTACTTGATACATAAATTCTCACTTTACGTTAATTTTTACAGGTTAGTAAAAAATTGAAGAATCAATAAAAGGCGTCGTTGGCGGAGTAATACATTTGCGGTCATCGCTGGAAACCTCGTGGCGTACAGGCGTCAGCCTGTCGCATGCCTGTTGCAATCCACAAGCCCAAACTGACATGAAAAGTGATAATATTAAATACGCCTTTTGGCTCACATATTACAACAAAAAGTTACTTAGATAAAGTTCCTGAAATTTAAAGCTGTACAAAATGAGGCTAGTCAGGAGTCTCTACGACAAAATTGACTTGATTGAAATAATTAAAATTATCAATTATTGAGTTTTAGCTAACACTAGACCTAGGTAGCCCACCGCAATAAATACAATTAATTAGTTACAAAAGTTTTACATTAAAATATGGCTTCCTTCTTCAGGATGACATTCAGTAGCCTCGTAGGACTAAAGTTCATCCACAGATCTTGATGTTAGCAAAAATTATTACAATTAATTAACAAATTAAATTTATTCAAAATCAAATGATGGGACTTCGGCGAACAAACGATGCACTTGCACACTGCAAGCCGGGCAGGCTCACCGCTCTGACCGAGCAACTAATGAAATGTGGGGCTTCACTTCACAATTGCACATGATTTTATAAGGTCAAAAAAATATATACATAAGTGGTAGCTGCCTTAGTGAGTTGGGGGCTCTTATGCGTGGGCTGGCATTATGGTCTGTGTTTGACTAACTCTGGGGTCACATAGACAACACTTAAGATGGAAAAGAAAAAGAAGAAATCACATGGCTGGTGAGGCCAGTTACTCTACAACAGACAAAAAACATTGCTAAAGAGGTACTGAAAGACACACTTCCACTGCTTCAATGTAGACAATATAAAGGACAACACCATCGACAGACCAAAAACATTGCTAAAGAGGTACTGAAAGACACACTTCCACTGCAGCCAATAATAAGTAAGATGTCCCTTCTACCTAAGTCGACGTGCATGTATTGTTTGTGCCTACCTACTTGTGGTAGTCAATAAAAGAAGAGAAATCCAGTGTCCTTGTCGTGTATAATAATGTAAAGTCTTGGAAGGAGAAACATGTAGGTGACATGAGGGTTAAATCATCTAAGTCAGACCAAAACATTGGCAGATGTGGCTGTCTGTACTTATTTTAGTCGATATTGGACACCTGTCATTACTGTCTTAGAATATTTAAGATACATACTGTGTTCATAACTTTAAACAGTCTAAACAGTGGACAAATAATGTCATAGACTGTGTTGTCTGTGAGGGTACCTAAACTAAGTTTGTGAATTACACATTTGGCAACCCATCTTTTGCATGCAACAACCTTCCATCATTAAAATTTGATGATTTGGACAGCTAAGTTCTACTGTCAACTGATGACGGGATGTTAAAAACTTCTGCCTCTAGTGCGATGTTGCCACGTTATCGCACCGAGCTCAAAGAACTGGCCGCCACGTGGGTAACCCAACACTGGATGACACTTCTCGCTTTCTCATACTGCATGTCTGTCATTCCAAGCATTCTAAGCATTTTCAAACATTATAAATATTCCATTGCACCCAGTAGCCACATTTATAACACAAACATGACTACACTTTGTAGTCAGATAGTCAATATTTTTTTCGTCGTAGTAAAATTGTGCAATTGTATCCCCAAATCAAAAAGTTGCATGTTACAATTTTTTAATTGTGCAAGTACAGCATGAAATGCAATTAAAACGGCAACTAATATTTTCATTAATATTTTTTTCAGTTCGTAAGCACTCTATTGTGAGGCCATAAATCCAGAATGTTTCCAATTTACCAAATAATATTATGAACATGAGTCAAATTAGGTAGGCACAACCTTCTCTTCTGCTTTCTTCTAGCTGTGCTTCCATGTATCCCTTTTCTCAACTTACTTCAAAGTATGCTTATGTACATTTTTGCACCAATTTGCAAACAGTATGAGTGTAAATCATGAGACTGATTTCTGAACATATACTAGAAACATTCCTAATGGACAATTCAATCATACGTACTCGTTGCCGTGCGACGTTTAGTTTTATGAATGGTACGCACAAAATTGTTTAATATTACAAATACTTTTTTTTAAATTATTTGTTTTTAAACAGCTAACAGGATAACTCACTTGTAAAAGTGAACATATAAAACGTAAATAAATTTTTTTAATTAACTTAAGTATACTACATTTTTCTTTTATTCTGGGGCTGCTCCATACTCACCTCGTATCACCCCTCATCAGCGCTAAAGATGTAGCTGTTAGGCGGTGACCAAAATATTTTCACTTCGGCAGTGCAGCACGCAGAAAAAAGATAAAAGTAGGAATCTGAGTCCCAAATTGTTTGATCCTCAATTTTTTATTCACACAAAAAGCAACAAAAACTTGCGAGAATAAACATAGAGGTTATTGAAATTCATTTAAAATCCAACTCTGTAATTTCTTTATCAAAAATTAATGCACAATCGCTCCAAAAAGTGTATTTTACAAAGTGAAATGCAGCTAAACATAAGTCATATTTTTAAAGATAATCACTAGAATGCAGGACAGCTTAAAACCAGTTACACTATATGTACTGACGCTACTTTAAAATATTAGCAACAAATCAGTTACAGTAACAAATGCAAATAAGTGATCCAGTTTTAACACTCACCAATACCATGGCTACCTCGAGCTTATAAATCAAAAAATATACATTTTAAATGTTATATGAACACTCACTTGCCTATTTTTTACATGGTTACCCAAGTATTAATATTAAAAGGATGTGATAATAGATGATCAAACTTCTATGGTTACAAAATCACAAACACGTTTGCTATTTATTAATTACTATGTTGACTTAAAGACAACATTTATATTACAATGTAGCAACAACCAAGTCACTATAACAAATCTGCAGACTATGACTTATTGATTGACTGACACATCAAACTGCAGCCCATACCGCTGAACATAGAAACGTGAATACTTTTGTGCATTATATTTATGTCGTAGGCGAACACTAAAAAGTGATTTTTCTATATTCAGCCCCTAAGGGAGTGAAAAGGGGCGAAAAGTTTTTTTAAGATTTGTCTACATAGTTCAAACCTGACGGCCTATCGTCGTGACTTTTACATCAATGGGTCGTACTAAAAATGCATATTAGCAAAATAATTTTTAAATTCAAAATTTAAAGGGGAGGAAAGACCTGAAATGTATTTCATAGTAATTATCTATGAGTATCGAATCTTTTCGGATACAGAGTTTCTATTTAGCTTCTAAATGATTAAGTTATTTAAATACCCCCAAAAATAGTTTTAGGGTCTTTTCGAAATTGGACTCCTAAAGCGTAAAAAGGGGGGAAATGTGTTTTTCTATGAATCTTCTGTACAGCTTGAACCCAACGGGCTAGCTTCGTGATTTTTACTTCAATTTGATACACACACAAATATATACGATAGAACTTCAAGACGTTTCGAAATTCGTGAATTAAGGGGGTGGAAAGACGTGGAATGTTGAGATATCGAAGAGCTGTTTGCTTAAATATGATGTTTATGTGAAGACTCAAAATACTATTTCAGGATATTGACGCGATTTTTGCATTACATATATTAATGATTACTTAAAATACTTAAATGTGGTTAATTGATTTTTCAAAATTTGACTACTGAAAGGGTGAAAAGTTCCGCATTTACCTGAATGTAAGACTATGTTTTATTCCAAATTTTACTTCCCTAAAAAAGTGGGGGTCGTCTTATTTTTGAGACCTAATAAATGACAGCACATGAATGGATTAATGAGACCTCTATTACATTTTTACGTATGCTGCACAGCCCTAAAAATTTTGTCAATAAAATGCAGCGATTATGCACGTAAATACAAGTTGCTTATTTCATAGCAATTAATTTTAATAAAAAACATTTCCACATTCCAATTTGCATTTCTTAAATGTTAAAAATTAACGCTGCTATCTGAACCATTGCCAGTGTGATTGAAAGCCAATTCAAGTGCTTTATGTGTGTGTGTTCAAGATTATTTAACTAGAGAAGTATTTAAAATAAAACATGTTTTATCTAATTAACCAACAAAATCCATGCCTTTCTATTTTATAGGAAATATTTTTTCTTGTAAACCAAACTCAAAATATAGGGGTCGTCTTAAATTCAGAAATATCTTACATTCTGGTAAATATGGTCTTTCCTAGTTGATGATTTTGAATTTTATTTTGTTGTAAATAAATCAGGCTCATTGATTTCTACTGATTGTGTGTTGAGAATAAATCTGACCATTCTCATATTCACTTCATCAAGAGATTTACATCCATGCCACATATAATACTTATAAGTACCTAACTATTCTTCCTCCAGAGGGGTCGTCTTAAATTCAGGGTCGTCTTACATTCGGGTAAATACGGTAATGAAATGGTGTGAAGGGTGTTTTTAATACATCGTCTGTATATCTCGAACCCAACGGGCTATCGTCTAGGTTTTTACTTAAATGTTGCGCCCATAAAACCTTGAGCGACAGTAAAAACTTTATAATTTTTATTTGTTTATTTTACTTAATTAATTAATCAATTTTTTTCGGAGTTCTAATCCTAATGAGGTAAAAATGCATGAAATGTGTTTTAAATGAATCCATTATTGCAATTGAACCTGTCGAGGAGTTGCTTTTCACAGTATGATGATGAAAACGTAAATACCGATAAACAGATTTCAGAACTTTTCTAACTAGTTCTCAGAGATGTGAAGGGACAAATATGTTTTAAATGAATTGTCGATTAAACATTGACTTAAGAATTTTCTTGTTTCTTCGCCGATTATCACAGCCTGAAACAAGGTAGGAATCACACTCGGTTTGCTGATGTAAAATTATCTGTTTCGTATCACACAAGACATGTTGTTAGCTTTACATGAAGGTTTGTTAATGAGTGCATAACTATTTTAATGGAGGATGCATCTAAATCCCACAGCACTAAACATTAAAAAGAAAAGAAATAAAATCTAAAAATATTTTGGAACCGAGTGCATTAATTTTTTTTATGTGATTCCTAACGAACAATAAATAGAAAATGTGAGAATTTTGCGATAAAGCGTAAATTATGGCCGGCCCCCAAAATCCACTGCTGTGTGTTCAGTGCAATGTATACATTACATAACAAATATTGGGTTAAAATTATTTACACGTAAATGCATCTTATAATAGATTTACATTTTTTGTGGTTTTACACTAAAAAAATAATAATTGATCGATATAATCATTAAACCTATTTTCCCTAACTTATAAACAAGCACTTAGTCAATATTTAAGACACATAATGAATATGCACTGCAAAGTTAAAAATAGTAAAAAAACATGCAACGGATTTAAATGCTTTATTTTTACAGGTGGTGCTGTCTTCCAAAATCTCTGACATTACTGCATTTTATTATACGTACTTACTAACTTGCTAAGAAAGTATCATTGCATAGTATAAGTTTGGTACAATTCAATCAACTATTTTTGTAGGTGTGGCTATAAATCCAAAATAATTAAACGAACACCACTACCAAAATAAGGAACATAAAACGTTAATGTTATTTTATGTTCGTTGTGATGACAGGAACCGGTTGAGCTGTTCCAGAACCATAGCATAAAATATTTAACAACTATAATCGTACTATCTATTTAAATTATGGTCACGTGACAAAGTAAGCTTAGCTTATATCGTAAAATCAAACAAAAAATTGTTTAAAACAACCAAATGGCATACTCCGATACGTGTAACCAAATGTATGTTTTGTCAAAACCAAATTATTTGTTTGAAATGTTTTTTCGGTACATGGTTCATAACATCATACAGATATTGTTAAACCAAACAAACATGCTTCGTGTGTTTGAACAATCACTAAAACATATGCGATTTTAATTATTTATTTGTTCTGGCCATGAAATCATGAAAACTATGTTTTTGTAAAGTAACTGCTACACAAATAATATTAACATGCAATTATATTGAGAAAAAAAAAAAATAAATAAAATTGCACGCACAACGATTTAAACCTGCGTCATGTAGCTCGTCAACCGCGCCCTTTTCCCTTACACCAAATAAACTCTATAATTATATGTTTGTTTATATACATATAATGCATGTATTATAAAATATATCATTTTATGAAAACTTAATTTCTTATAAGCAACCAAAAATTACATCAACAGAATGTTATTGTCGAAGCAAACAGATTAATATTGTAACTTAAACATTACCACGGTTGATTTCACGGTAATTTATTTGTTACATAAAAATTAATATCAGCCTTTTGTCGTAACAATCCATTTTTCTCAGTGGCATATTTGTGCATGTTGTCAATGGGTACCATATTCCGGTCATCCTTTTTCTACCCCCCCCCCCCCCCCCC
>PNEQ01002833.1:0-12500 GCA_003012365.1 Medauroidea extradentata | reverse complement strand
AAAACAAAAATAAATCGAACTTATTTCACTGTGTCCCACATATCCTAAAATATCTACTTCTCTGCCTCCAATCATCTCTCATTTTCCTTTGCCGACACCATATTAACAAGAACAAACATATATCACTGTTCACTTTTAACTATTATAGACAGAAGACCGAGATATTTCAGTCGTGACCCTCACATCACACCTCCATGCCCCATGTGGCCCAATTCGGCACCAAATTTGGCGGTAACATTATATCTAATGTGTTAATTTTAACACATTCCTGAGGAAATTATACCAATGAAAAGTTACATTGTGCACTTGAAAAGCAAAGAAACCAAGTAGGGTTGCAGATGCTCCCAAAACACTAGAAATAGGCCTATATGCTAAGTATTTATAAAATTACTTACGAACAATTCAAAGATCAGAATCACCACAAATGCCAAACTATAACCAATAAATTACATATTCAAAAAGGTTTACTTGTTCTTAAAGAATCATGGCCTACCAACTATTTTACCTCAATACTAAAATACATACATAGGGTATATACATATATTTGTGTGTGTGTATACATAGGAAGTCCAAAAGGTGATGCAACCTTATAGGAAAATGTGACTCCTCCTTTTGTTGCAGGTAAACCTTGTTGAATTGGCAAAGAATAGGTTACACATCGCAGCAGAGGATATTCATCATCACCCAGTACATTCAATGTGCCAGTTATGCCCAGACCCAAAAGGCCTTCACAGAAAAGTTTGGTATTAATGCACCAAACAAGTCCTCCATCAAGCGGTTGTATGACAAGTTCCAACAGACAGGGAATGTGGCAGACGTAGCAAAAAGTGGCCGACCGAAAGTCATAACACAAGAAAAGTTTATTAATGTGCAAGCTACATATGCTGTGTGTTTCGGACTTGTTAATTGTATATACTGTCGCAGGGCTAAATTTTTGAGTTTAATTTTCACAGGCGAGTTGCGCCAAACTTTGTTTAAATTAAATAAACCAGGAAGCATGGGTCGCCTGTTGCAATAAAGTTTCGTCAGAAGCTGGCCAAGGCTGAACAATTGTTGTGACATGCGACCGGGGCTGCAGACCCGGTGTCGTCGTCGTGATAGTTTACAGTTGTAGAAGCACTTGGCTTAACTCTTGTTGCGAAATCGGGGCGTTACCGGAATAAACACTCCGGTGGTGCGTAAATTATAGGCGGGTTTTCGCTGACTGGTCAGGCCGCGTCGTAGGAGGAGTGGTGCTGTGGTAGGGCATCGGTCGCCTAGGGGCACGTGCATTATAGTCTTGAACATTGAGAGAGAGAGACCTTCTTCCAAAGAGTCGACTTGCCAGATCGTGCTAAAGTCAGTAAGTCACTGCTGGGTGGGGCTCCCGCCCCACCCAGACCTCTAGATAAGTTTTTAGTAGTAAGACAATCCGGAAAGGCTAATGTAAATCGTAGAATAATTAATGGTTAAATAGAAGCCTTAAGTCTGGAACACCAAGGCCGCGAACCAGTCCACAGACCTTTCGTCTGTATCTTAGTACGACAAATTGTTTTAATTTGCTTAAATTGTAACTTCGGGTTTTGAGTTGAATTTGATTGTTAAAATAATCCCGTATAAAGGTCGTTATTCTTTACAAATGATAAGTATTTTATATTTGTGTTTAATGTAACTCACATATTGAAACCAAAGTTCCTATTTACTTGTAATTGCGTTTTGGTACTTTTATTAAATGTTTGTTTTGTATCTAATTCGTTTATTTAGTAGATTGTCCCCCATATGTTAATTTGGAGGTCAAGGGAAGTGTCGTGTGGAACAGCTGGTGTTCTAGTTTAAGTAGTAATTAAGTATTTCAAATTCCCATAGGCCTACTTCCTGTATAGGGAGATAGCTAATATCCGTATTCCCAGTCATTCAATAAATTCCTCTCGCAGTTTTCTGAGTTCTTTCAGATATTTTATTTATTTCTTTTTGAAGTTAGCTATTTTTGCCAAGCGAATTTTGGTCTACCCCTGTGTTGTTACGTTCACCCTGTAACTTTCGTGGTATTAACTTTAATATGCCCCAGTTGTAAAAGAGCACCCCGACAATACTGTATAAAAGAACAGACACATAATATGAATTTCCCGCTCCTGGGATGCTGGGAGGGGCAACATTGCTTGTGGGAGTTGGCAGCCTTGTCACTGCTACGACTTGGGTTGGCATCCATGTTCCAGCCAACAAAGACAGTTTAACAACCAACATGGCGTGTAGCATGGGAAGCAAAGGTGCTGACCAGTGCTTGGTGGGTTCATAGCAACCAGGTTTCAAAAACTGCGCCAACTGGTGAATACCTCAGTACTGGCAGTTTCATGACCCGAGGAAAGAAGAACTACCTTTTACCATCACATCTCATTATGGGCTTTGGCTTTCTCTTCAGGATTGAAGAGGACTCAGCATTCAGAAGATGGAGAAAACAAATCCGAGAATAATTCAGTTCCAACTAATTTGAAAGAATCACAAAATGAGGAGGATAGTGAAGAAGGCAGCTGTGCTGAGGAAGGCAGCAGTGATGAAGAAAATAGTAAAGGACCTAAAAAGGTCCACTTCCCAGACACTGAAGTAAAGATTGGCGTCGACAATAGCAATCAACTAGTCCTTGAAACTAAATCCACTAGCCTAATTCAGATAAAGTGGTATACTTGGGGGATTATAAGCCAGTTATCTTAAAATCAGTCAATCCAAAGCAGAAGAAGACAGCTTCTAAAGGTCGTGGTGGACAAAAGAAATGAAACGGCACACGTGCTACGAACAACATATCACTTGGTGCGAATAAACTAAAATGCACAGAGTGTGCCGAACAAACAAAAGATTCACATAGCGTGGTAAAGATGCACATTACACGTATGAACGAAAACCAAACACTAAAATTTTGGCACTCGATCCGGCCTGGAGGACCAAAAAATTTTACATAATTAATGAGTGGACTGTAATAAATTTAGGATGTAACGTTTACAGTTGGAAACAAAAAAAACGAACGAGCGAGTTACACCAGCATGACCACTCACCGCCATGATGGTTGTTAGACTGACTTTGTTGGCTGGAACAGGGACGCCAACCCAAGTCGCTGCTACGACTTGGGTTGTAGTTTTCATGGACGATTGATTTCAAAGGGGTTGTGGCCCCCTTGGTCACCTGACTAGCCCCCTCCAGACTTTTTCTTGTGGTGGTACCAAAAGAATGCTGCTTACATCAATCGTCTTCAATCCATTCATGACTTACAGGACGAAATTGAACGATCTACTGCTGCATTTACGGAACAAATGCTACAGCATGACTTTACGAGCATGCAGCACAGTATTCAATTATGTGAATTGCATAATTGTGGCCACTTTCAACACCTTGTAACATACAGGTTTCCCATAAGGTTGCATCACCTTTTGAAACCCCTGTATTTTTTTTTGTGAGTAAATAAATTGGTGGGACATTTACAACAGAATATTAATTATAGTGATATAAATTTTTATTTAACTTCATAATTCTATTTAAAATAGGAAAATACACAGAACTATGTTCAATAATTCATTGTCAATTGGAGTTAAGTGAGGCAACCACAGTTTTATCAAATGTTAATTTATAAAGTGCTGAGTTTTCCCAGACTGACCTATAACATACTTTCCGAAGGTAAAATAACCTTATGGGATCACCTTCGTATACGAGAAAGGGTAAAGTGAATGTTTGGCAAGTGAGAGTGTCAGCGTACGTGAGCGTGTCAGCGTACGTGAGCGTGTCAGTGTATGTGAGCGTGTCAGTGTACGTGAGTGTGTCAGTGTACGTGAGTGTGTCAGTGTACGTGAGTGTGTCAGTGTACGTGACTGTGTCAGTGTACGTGAGTGTGTCAGTGTACGTGAGTGTGTCAGTGTACGTGAGTGTGTCAGTGTATGTGAGTGTGTCAGTGTATGTGAGTGTGTCAGTGTATGTGAGTGTGTCAGTGTATATGAGTGTGTCAGTGTATGTGAGTGTGTTAGTGTATGTGAGAGAGTAAGTGCATGTGAGAGAGTGTGGCTAAATGTCACCAAACATGGTACAATTTATAGTACCTACTAAGTAAGACGACTCAACTTTTCTGTTTATGTCGTATTCATATTACTAAAATGGAAGTTTTCAGATAACTTCATCAAAGCCGGTACACATATAGTATTTAGTACAGTCATTTAACTTCAAGGAATTCTGTTGATACTTTCATATTTTCAAAATGCTGATCACACAGGATTGAGTAACCCTCTGTCAGAATTTCATCGAACTCTATACACATACAGTACTTAATACAATCACTTAATTTTTATGTATTTTGTTCATGCTGTGTTTATATTATCGAGATGGCAGCCTACTGAACATTTTCTGTTCACACAACATATCAGAGGCCCATACTTCAAAGATTCATAAAAGTGGACAGCAGTACTTAGTAAGGTCACTTAATACTTTTAGAAAATTTTTGTCATGGGATGTTCATATTTCCAAAATGGTGACCAATTTCACATTTTTACTAATACCCTAGAGCCGAGCAGGAATTTTTTTTTTCTGAATTTAAACTCACTTGGTACACTTGATTTTTATGCTTTTTGACAATTCCGTATTATATAAACATGACCACCTTTTCTTTATTTTTAGTTATATGACAGCAGATGAATAATTTTTTATTCTGAATTTCATCAAACTTTGTTTACTTAAGGTGTGGGTGAACTAATTTGATTGTATTTTGTTCACGTAATGTTTGTATTTTCAAAATGATAGCAATTTGAACATTTTTTTAACTGCACAAAATATTTGAGAAACCATTATCAGAATTTTAACAAACTCGTATTATGTAGGACATACTATAGAAATGTGACGACTTTGTATTTCATCCATACCATGTTCATATTTTTAATATGGTCACAATTTAAATATTGTTTTGACCACACAAGATACATGTGGTAAGAGTTTAGACAATTCTTTTACATCAAACTCTGTAAACAAATGGTACTTAGTAAAATGACCTGGGCTTTTATGTATTTTGTTCATTGTGTGTATTTTCAAAATGGCAAGCTTCTGAAAATTTTTGATCACACAAAGTATCTTGGGGAACCATTTTTTCATAACTTTGTCAAACTCACAAAACAAATAGTGCTTTATAAGGTCAGCTAACTTTACTACTATGTCCATATCAACTGCATTGCGAATTTAAATGCTATTTTATATATCCATTCAAACAAAATTTTACAGGCCTACTATGATAGTTCATCATTAAATATTTAATTTTAGGCGAGTTTATTTTGCAGGTATGCCACTTTAAAAAAGTGTGACGTGAATAAATATAAATGTCTTGTTATATTTCTAGAAGTACTATACAAGGCAACCATTAATGTAGGTTCATCATGTTATAAGATAGCATACTATGAATAAATTAATATATTACCAGAATGTCATGTTTTAGATGTACATGTAAGACAGCGACTTTATGGGTTAATTTGAACCCATATTAAGGAAAGTTGGCTCTTTAGTTATGCTGGTAGTTTCTTGTTTGTTTGGTAGTGTCAAACCTCTTTCATACAAACCTGAAGGGAATAAAATTTTGGCTGTTTGTATTAATGAGGTTTGTATTAACAGGTGTTCACTAAAACCTTAAACCGTTTCTAAAATTTTGGTCACTCTGTTTATCCCTGTAAATCAAATAGTCTTTCACAACAATGACTTCCTTTTACTTGAGAACTTGGTATTGTATGGTGTAATGCATAAACAAATTTTTATTAAACATTAACATAATTAATTATTAAATTTCTTGTCCCATTCCAAGGGGAATAAAATTTGCTTTGTAATAAAGAGAACTTTGTATTAACAGGGTTTGTATTAACGAGGTTCCACGTATTACAATATCAATAGAATTTTCTAAAATTACAACATAATGGACACAGCAGGTATTCAGCTTTATAGTATTTATGTTATTACTTCACCACTGTTGAAAGAAAACATCTGTCAAAAGTACACTTTGCATTGTCATAAAGTTTCAGTGCATAGGTCAGCAATCTAACTTACCCAAAAGCTTTCTTGTGAGCCACTTCCAGTGACTGCCAATATTCATCTGGAACATGAGCTGTCCTAATGATGAACACAGACAGTAATCTGTACGCTACAAGCAACGCAATCATCTTGTATGGCTTCATGCTTTAGGTGCCTATCAACAGAAAGGAGTCAAGGCTATTACTGGCCCAAAGACAACAATTAGCTGGTTTAAGCCAGGCAGTTTTTTAATATTTTTTTAAAAACACCTACCCTAATGTATTTTTATAATCAACCATTCTTTTTCAAATAAAAAGATTAAACAAAAATGTTCTGGATAAAGTAATAACCAGTCCTTACAGAAAGTCGTGCTGATGTTACAGACTGTAAGCTTAGCTCATACACCAAATTTGTTGACAAATATTTTAAATGTTCAAAATGAGACATGCTAAAAATGGACACAACATGCAAACAATGGACACAACATCCCAAAAGTGTAATAAAGTAGGTTACTACAAAAACAATCACTTTGCTAAATGCATGTTACTGAAAATCTGGTACCACAAAACTCATTCTCCCCAGTATAGTGCGATAGAATAATTGATTGCCTCAACACTTATCTAAAAAGTTCAGCAATTCTCCAAACAGATGTGAAGAACATAGCAACCGTATTGATGAAACAGTGCCAAATCAAATGTCTGATCTGAATTTTGGAGCCTACTGCTACTTCTCTCATTAAAATTCAGAAAATCTGCACAGATTCTGACTGTACTAGAGTCTACACATAAAAATGGAATTGAAAAAGAATAAAGAATTGATACAAAAATTTTACAACAGATATAATAGTTTTAGTGAACTATTGTAGACATACGTTGCGGTGCATGTCCACAATAGTTCACTGTAGCATTTAGGCTATTCCCATTGCAAGAATCTTTCAAAGATAGCTGATACAATACATTAGCTTTTTTTTTTTTTTAGCTTACAGCAATGCTAGATCCAAAATACATTATATTTACGTAAGAAAAGAACGTAGTACATACTTGATATTGCAAAACCTAAGTAATTAACTATTGCTGTGACAGTACACTTTTTGTTGATTATACAAAACACATAGCTGCCAACCTCAAAGATTCAGAAATAGTACAATTTTCAAAATGAGTAAAATTGTGCGTAAACGAGTCGCGGCATTTCACGTGTTGTGTATATGTAAATGCCATCGAACTAAAACACTTTAGCTATTTTTTAAATAAAATACTACACTATGAAAATGTCAAAATGTCGTATGCAAAATAAATTTAGAACATGCTGAATAATTAATAAAATTAGCTACAATTTTGACTACTTTTCATATGTTGTGTTCATGACTAAACTTACATAACCTCCCTAGGGCTATTATAAAGAAAACAAAAACAGGGAAATTAATGAACATATTTTACAGTAGGCTTACTTTGTTGTACCATCACAAATACTGTCTTAATTTTAACATTCATTCAAATCCAAACAAATCTAGTATAAGGTAGTTTTGGTTTCTGCAAGTTTACAAACTTTACCGATTTTAATACACCAATGCATAGGCCCCTACATCACGATTTCTGGTAACACAGCTTCTAAATTCTCTTTCACAGTTCCATAAATGGACTAAAAATTCTTACAGTGCGAAATAGGCAATTTAATAACACTTGGCACATCTAACCACAACTCTCCGACACTGCAAATACTGTGGATTTGAGAAATAAATTGTTCATCATTGAACTTGCAGATGTGAGAATATTTAATCTCTTATACAATATTAATACCACATACTTTAAATTTTTGAACAGTTTTTAACATCCGCACAGTTTGGCAATTACTGTTTATAAACTCGTAATTGTAAAAACCGCAAAGTTGTATTTTCCAGACATGAAACTTGCAATATTCCTACGTTTTAGGACTATTAAATACGCGACGTCGATACAAGTACCGGCACTAAAATACACCGCCACAGTAACAAAATTATACATTTAAGAGTGGCAAAAACCATGTTTACAAACACTACGCAACTACGACGTTCGCTTCCATATTTGCTGGAAAAATAAGAATCAAACGATAGTTTCCTTCAGTTCACAAGATTTGATGCGTGTTCTTGGGCAATTACTACACGGAAACGGTGAACTGGAAAAACACTTCAAATTAAAACAGTCTCGTGACTTTTGTTTGCACGAGTTACGCCGGCCATTTCGCCTGGAAGACAACTACAATCGATCGGGTGTGTTCGGCAATGTCCGGGCTACGTTCGTACGATACGTGAATAATACGGTATTCTGTAGTGAATAATATTGTACAATGGCTATAAATGAAGCACGCTATTTCCCGAAACTATGGTAGTACAGGTTTCTTTAAAATATACGACACCGTAAGTAAGATCTACATACCACACGTTCGGTACCAAAATTACAATACTTCAGTACCACATTTTTAATATGAAGTAACCAAACGGGAAAAAAATTGAAAAGTTGAAAATCGTACAATAATTCACATGAATCATACAACCGTACAACAGAGCACAAAATCGTACATTGTACTGGAAAATCGTAAGAGTTGGCAGCTATGAAAATATTACTCAATTGTGACAAAACAACTTCTGTCGAATGTGGAATTTTGAGACTCTGTAAACAATCTGCACATGGTTTCTTGGTTTTCTAAATTAACCAAAAATAAATTGTTTTACATTTTTTATAATTTTAACACTATTCGGACATAATATATTAATATTTTCCACAAGAAAAGTATTAACCAGCTCGCTTATACTAAATGTCAAGTTATAATCGAAAAGTTCACCCTTTAATTACTTGTATTTTGAGGCAATTTTACATGGTACAAACTATGAATTGTAAAAAAGGTCAAAATATTGTTACCACAATTTTTTTTCGAACAGTAAAAATGCAAACAGTCCCAATGTACAATTTTTCAATAATGTAAGAATATTATTTGGATTAATTATTTCATAACTGCGTGATCTAATGAAAACAGAGAAAGCATAAAAATGTGGTTTTCTGTTAGTTAACAGTGATGTGTTGTGAAAAGAAAAAGTAAGCTAGAGAAATTAAGGTGAATTTACAACGATCAGTCGTATCCATCCGCCAATCACATAACTTCCAGCCAATCAGGAGTCTGAAATAATTCTATCAGTCCATTCATCAAAAGCTTGCCAAGCTTTAACTTTTTATGGACGGATGGGTGAAATTACAGTCTTCGAAATTATCCTCGAATAGAAGGCTGTGGAATTCATGTTCAGTTATCTGTGGTATTCACATGGTATGGTTTATTTATGGTGCTAGACAAATGTTTATTAACGTTGCATATATATGTCGTCAAAGTTCACTGAGGATCTTTTAATAAACTATATGCGGGAGAAAGAATTTATTTACAATTACTATAGAAAAATTTTGTTTAAGTCATACATATTGTCAAACTTGCGAATTGGAGACACTGTTTTGGAGATGCATGTCTGTTGTGTTATTGTAAATCACTGGCTTGAAAACTGACGGACAGATTGTGGACCTGACAGATAATTGTAAATCTACCTTTAGTAGAAAAAACATTATTCAACTATGCAGCTAGTAAGAAAATTGTCTACATACTTAAAACTATGAAATGATTTTATGTATTTTATTGCAGCTTTGAAAATTGAGTGTGTTTGTGGGAAACTATATTAGTGCCAGAAAATCACATTTTGAGGTTTTCGATTGAAATAATTATATGTCATGTTGCTAACACAGTAGGAAGTGATATAAGTGCCAATAATGCATTGTTCAGCTCAAACAAACATCCGTACAACACACTTGGTATAACTCCATAACTGTTGACATGGAGAATATACAAGTGCCATTTAAAGTAATATTTTTCTAAAATATTTCTGTAACAGTTCTTTCCACACATACAATTCTATAAATAAATGTAACAGCATTAAAATTATAAAATTATTTGTGACAGGCTTTTTTTTTTTTTTTTTTTTTTTCATTTTATCATCTCCTGATAAACTTAACTGTTTTTAATGTGAGAAAACATACCAATACAGTTCACATTCTGGAGGACCATGAAAATTTAACACCAAAGTTTGTAGATTTGAAGATGGTTTTTTGTTTGTTCATTAACAGACTAACATTTTTTCAATTAAACTTTTTTGTTTGTTGCCAACCTTCAACACAAAGTAAATTTACACTATTTATAAATCAAACATCCGCCTGCCCAAAATGAATGTTTTTATAATTGGGAGGGAAGAGGACATAGTTTTCCAGTGGACCTCTGCAATACTCCTTTCTCTGTTTGCACAGAGGCAACTCTTACAACTCCACCCGGTCATGGGTTTACCTTTGTAATCTGTTCATTTTGACCTCTGCTGCCATGTAAGTAATCCCGACTCCACCGTTTCCAATAAGTCTGCTGGATTTTTCTCTGACTGCACATAATGCCAGTGTGCTGTTGGCAAAAGAGACTGGATATCACCCACTCTGTTACGTACAACGGTCTTCCACTCCCTTCCTTCTGACTTAATCCAAAATAATGCTACTGCTGAGTCTGAACATGCAAACAGCTTAAGACTGGTAAGCATACAGTGAACTTCACTGACAAGCTTCATCAGCTTTGCCAGTAGCTGAGCTGCACACAACTCAAGTCGAGGCCTTCAAAGGTGCAACCTTTGATTTTGCACAAACCGGACGGGAGACACCACCACTTGATGATTCACTTCTGCTCGAAGATAAACCACTGCTTCACAGCCTCTTTCGGATGCATCTGCAAAGCCATGTAGTTCAAAGTTTTTTGCTCTGGAAGAAACCACACGAGGGAGGGAAACCTTGGACCCATATATGAAGAGTAAAACTACCTGATTCAAAGATATCGGTGAGCTCATTGTGTAGCATAATGGTTCCCTCCACTGAATTTGTCCCTGTCAAAATGTCATCCATGCACACATCTCGTCTGATTGTTTGAGAAGCAGTAGCATTCATGGGACCTTCATCCTCTGCCAATTTATGAGTGACCCTCATAGCTTGGTATGGAGAAGAGGAAAGCACAAATGTGACAGTCTTCAGCTGATATTCACACAATGGTTGGTAAGGAGAAAATCTATACACAATTTTTTGATATGTCCGGTCAGTTGGGACTTATTAATATCTGATGATATATTTGTTGTACATAGGCTGCAGGGGCTACTAGATGGAGACAAAAACGACGTAAGAGTGTGGCAAGATCTGGCAATAACTTTGGACCCACAAGCAAATGATCACTCAGAGACTCACCTCTGTGGTAAGGGCTGACACATCAAATACTTCTCTGAGCTTGGTGCTTACACTGCCAGAGAGAGTTACACAGTGATGAGGGATAAAATAATTTATGCCTGCAGATGGCAATTCTCCAAGAAGCTCCACGTGACCCTTGCTGAGGTACTTTTGCAAGAACAGATGATACTGCACCTTTAAATCATGATCTCCAGTAAGACGATGCTCCAGCAAGAGAAATCAACGAGAAGCTGTTGACAAAGAGTCCCCTAAACTGGGATGTTCCCCTTTGAAAGGCAAAGTCACACAATACCTTCCATCTTGCTGACGGACACATGTGTTTTCAAAAAGTTTTCTGCTTGTTTATCTTCTTTAGTTCCAATGATTCGATGATTTTGCACCTCTTCTACTTCCCAAAAAAATTTTGACTAAATTATCTAACGGTTCATAGGAGGATACAAAAAAAGTTTATTGTGCTAGGTTAGAACTTGCCCGTTCCTTAATCTTCCCCATCAATAACCATCCCAAACTCGTGTTAATGGCAACAGGCTCTCCTAGTGATCCCTGAATTTGGCCTCCTAAGAAAATTTCTGGGAACACTTCTGACCCAAGAAGCATATCAACTTGCTGAGGTTGGTGAAACCTCAGATCTGCCAATGCTAAGTTCGAAAAATATCAATCATGCTTTTTTAATGGCACTTGAGGAATAGAAGATGAAATATGCATCCACTACTATCACCTTACCTGAACCATTGTCGGCATTACTTAGCAGCTTGTTACCCCCTTTGCAGATGGAAGAGGTATTAGACCAAGTGCAGTTAATGGTGCACTGTGGTGAGTATATGCAAGATGCAACTGGGTCATTCCATGTGAAATCAGCAAATTTTTAATTTTTTGGTTGCTTGACTATTTTGTATTATTTTTAAAATTTAACTACGGTTACTATCATGTTCCAATAGGCGAAAACCATTTTCATTAAAATTTTATCTCTCACCGTATTGGATATAGGCCCTTTTATGCGGTGGCCCGCGCAGCAAAATCAGCTATTGCAGCCATCTACGAAATAATCAATATTTAATTTCCCATTACAGTTATGTAATTTCCGTTTCTACCAACTTGCAGATAAGGGTTCACGCTTTCTTGTGATTACTATAAACACAACTTTCTTACATACTAAACTTTTATCACAAGGGCTTAAATTTTGGGTTTTAGAAGCTTAAAAAAGGCATTTTTAACACCTTGTAA
>PNEQ01002832.1:34701-52828 GCA_003012365.1 Medauroidea extradentata | reverse complement strand
GTTGCCTACGCTATTAACTAGAGGCCGGGACACGGCAGCCTTTTTCCGCACAAAATCCGTGCCTTCAGCGAAGGTTCTCGTCATGGCCGCTAGATGTCGCATCTCTGTTCTTTTCTTGTATTCGCAATTTGAAATTCGTACTATTTGGCGATTGTTTATACTTCTCTTCATATCCTCATTCTATGGACTATTTGAACTTTAAATGACTGTTTGGTTTAAAAATGTACCATTTCTCCATCTTTTAACGGTCTTTTTGTACGTTACAGAATATTACAATGCCCAATAAGTTTAGACTATGCATGTTATTAAATTTGTTGTACATGTAATACTAATTAATACTGAAATAGGCATAAGATAGCTCGTGTGTATTATAGTGAATAATATTTATTCAGTGGAAGCGTATTTACTAGAAGCAAAACGTTATAAATGTCATTTGAAATGGTGTGCTGCTGCGTACCGAACTGTACCTTTAATTCCTTGAAACCTGAACAAAATGTCATATTTCATTGTTTCCCAAAATGCCAAGAATTAAAAAATAGGTAGGCTACAGCAGACTTGGTAGCAGCGACGTCACAGGTACGTCTTGGCGGCGACGTTGCAGAGACGTCACGGCGATGACGTCACAAAAAGCGGACATTTGGATGTCTGTGCGACGTTAAGGTTATTTTTTCGACGTTTCTGCGGCGTTATTAATATCCCGTTGTGACGTAATGGTGCTGTTAGGGTATAAACAGGCAAAAGTTAGAGTAACGTAAACATAATGGTTTTTTCTCTTTAACGCACTTCATATCTGGAGTGATTAAAGTAACATTATTGTTAACAACAAACACGCATTCGGGTAACTTCGGTTCGGCTATCATCGGGAAAGAACATAATAGCGAGCCCTAGCGACACTCTTGGAACTACATCAAAGGGTACGCCTCTCGATTCTCGCTGTCCCGGCCTTTAGTTAATAGCGTAGGCAACGATTGAACCCAGCTTTACGGTGCTTTCCGTGTGTCAGCTAGGCTACTGCCGTTGCTGACACACGAGCGAGTGGTGGTGTAGTTGATGTGGTGGGAGCGGTGCACCAAATCGTCTTGTTATGGGAATGTGAGTAGTTGAGTTCACTCGCTACGGAACGAAAATTATATTAATAAAAGATCGAAGAATGATGATAATGAAGAAAATGTGTTTTTTTGCTAGCGGTCAGTAATAAACACGTGAACACGCACGTGAGAAATGGGACAATTAGTTGGTATTGCTGTTCTTTGTATGGGTTATCTTTGGAATAGCCAAACATGTCATCTGTCAATAAGTGATGACGTTTACGTAGTGTTGGTATGTTAATAATCAGAATATATTTAACTATAATATAATGTTAGTATTTAATTGTAACCTGAAAGTGTTATTTGGTTTCTTATCATCAAGTGCAGGAGTTATAAAATAAGGCTACTGTTTTGGTTCCAAAAATTTTGTAACAAATTGTACACTTAATCCAAGGTTATGGCTGAGTTTTTAACCTCGTCTGGGAACAGCTTGCAGTTTTTGCAGTCATTTATCGGCTAATTTCATGTTCTTGTCGTGGGTACGTAACAGGCTTTACAACTAAAGTGAAACTATGTTTTGTTTTGTGGTGGTGGTCAACATAAACAAGGTAATATGTCATCCGATTGAATTTGTGAAATGAAAAATGTGACAAAAAAACTTGTCTGGAGATTGCCAGACTAGTTCAGTTTGTACTACACATTGTGTATTTCTGTTTTTACAAAACTAAGCCTTGCTACAAAAATTTAATGTTGCACTTATTTGTATTTTGGTTTAGGTTAAACTGCTTGAAAAGTTGAAGACACTTTCACTCATGATCCAATGACCGCAAGACGCCGCAGAGGTGGTTCGGAGTCGGAACAGGTGCCACTTGTGGGGGCAAGTGGTGGTCATCTCTCTCCCCGTGACACGTGGCAGCCAAAAACTGATTATAATGGCTCTGAACCAATAGCACTTTTCGTAGAAGGATCTCCTTCAAAACAAAAAGAAGCTTCGAACTCCTCTACAATGACGGCCAGGGACAGGACAACAGAATTTATAAATGCTATCCGCTCACTGCAGGGGAGGCAGGTAGCTAGAGCGGGGGCGATTAGAGATCCAAGAAAAGCCAAATATATTCAGAGTTATGCAGAATTTATGATGATTGCAAGGTAAGTAATTGATATTAGTGGAATAGTGATTGATGTGATAGTTTTTGGAAGTGTTTTCATTCCAATAACCACCAGAATAGACACGTAATATCACAGGCATGGTGCTGATGTGAGACATTTCATCACACAAATGATACGTTACATTTTAATATTACTATGTAATAAAGGAAGACGAGTTTTATCTTATCATCTGATACCATTTAGTGGCTTAAAAAATAAAAGAAAACACATCTGGCCTATTGTTTATTTTGTGAGACTAGTTTCAAATAAATTGGTTCCATTTTGAAATATCCTCAATCTGAAAATTAAAATTAGTCTCATTCATACAATTTTACTAGACATAAAACTAGATAGGGCCCGATATTTAAAACATAATGAAAATGCATTAATGTACCATTCTACAACTTCATTGTTGCAGTAAATGTTTTCTTATTGGTATTGAAAGAGTATTTGGTAAATGTCAAGAATCACTACTCATGCAAAAACTAACAAAAAAAAACTGCAGAAATGTACTAGATATTTACGATTAATTTTACGTAAATAGAATAAGAAAAAACGTGCACAAGTTCCCAAAAAGCCTACTTTATAAAAACTCGATAGTGGGGAGGTCTATGAAGATCAGGGAAATTGTGGAGTAAAAATACGTAAATTAATAATAATAACCCGCTGAACTATTTACGAGTAATTTCAGTGAAATATAACCAAAATTAAAGCTGTCAGTAATAAAACTGCCTGCATTATAAAAGTCTATAGTGGTAAACTGATGTTAACTTAAAATCCGGGAAATCGCAAATGCAAAATATTCATAATAACCACTTAAATACACAATAACAAAAGCTATTTTAACTTGACGTAGCACGAATTGAAGGCGTAGAAAACAAATACCGTAGTAAATGCATGCGATTCACCTATTGCATTAATATACTAGTAAACCACATTAAAAATATTTTTAACTGAAGTACATGTGAACAAAATACGTTGCATTTTTAATTCACATTGTACGCATGGCGTACCGATGTTATACATCAATACCCATTCTGTTCCCTATTTAAACACATTCTAACGCCGATAGAAGTCGCATGAAGCTACAAAAGAAATAAATATTTAATACATACCGTATGCATGTTAGGCAGATATTACCGTAACTAAAACGTCATAATTATCGTTCACAACCACTACGATACTAAACACACATACTGCAAGCTTGTTATACTAAAATAACAAGAGAAATGACTGAAACAAAAGTTTTTACTACTCAATTCGATGGCGTTTACAAATCCTTCGTCATGATCACTAAATGATTAATTTGTCCCCTATTGCGAGGTACATGAGTCGACATCTCTCCACACATGTTGTATGCATAATGTATTCACTCCTGTGTATCAATCAGCGAAATTCAACTAATAATTTTCATCCATGAGAGTTCCAAATTAAAAGAAAAATCTATAAAACACACACTACATACGTTACTAGCACACCGTGAAGCACTTTTACTTGCAAGTATCAGTAGTACTATACACAGTCAAATTCTCCCTGAATATGCACAGCTACTGCCGTGAAAACACGTGTTATAAGCATAACAAGCATAACTGTTTTTCTACAACTGAATTTGCTGCCTAAAGAACAGTTGCACAACGTATTAGCGCTACTTTCAATGGTTAACGCTAGGAACGCTAGTTCCACATAAACACACATCATGGCGAAGACGTAAAACACTGGAGTCGGACTTAGAATTTGAATGAAAAACAGCAAATTTTTAAATTAAGTAAACTACAATTTTCTTTGCATACTACTACTTTTCATCACTGTAGAAACATTTTTTTAAAAATAAACTTTACCTGTAACATCAATAATTTAGCTGCTACACGATGAGTAGCGCATGGTAAATGTTAAGAATCACTACTCATCGTATAGTCTACCAGCTAAACTATTAATTTTGCAGATAAAGTTCATTAAGAGCGCTGTATACAGCAATTTTGATCACCATGTTTTTATTTTTACCACATTTTTTTTTTCTTATTTTAGACACAAAGTGTGACTAAATTTGGCTCTTATGAAATTTTTTTATCACTCATAGTTTTTGCGTAATGGCGTGTTAAAGTCAAAATTTGCATGTTTCTGTTTTAAGGACTACACTAAAACCAAATGATATATAAAACTGAAAAAAAAAATTCACAGTGGATAAAGACAATGCAGACTACAATGTCACATACATAGAAACAAAGAATAATTTTTCTTATTTAAGTAAAAATGCTGAAATATAAAATAAAAAATTTAAAAATTCAATAATTTTTTTTAAAATCCAAAAATATTTTATTTTGTTGTTTAACATAGTTGAACTTGTAGCCTACAATAAGTGAGTTGGTTTTAGTGTCATCCTTTAAACTTAACATGTAAATTTTGCCTTTAACGAGCCATTATGCAAAAACTATACGCAATAAAAATTTTATAAAAGAAAAATTTAGTCAAATGTTATGTCTAAAACAAAACAAAAAAAAAAAAAACTGTTACAGATATAAAAATAAGAACATGGTGATGAAAATTGTGGTAGACTGCACCCTTAAGAGGACGTAGTACATAATTCAACGCTAAAAGTATTAATCTATAGCTGTAGGTTTCTTGTAGCCAATTTGCGAAAATTAAACAATAGCAATCCTAGACAATAGTTTTAGTCAACGTTTTAAACAAAATTGTTTCCAGTGTTACTGACTTCTGAGGCACAATCTCTGACGCCGGAACCTCGTGCATTTAGTTGCGGCGCAAGAGATCACGCGTAACGAATTAGTAGTTTTGGATAAATATTTAGGCCTACTCATAAAGTTGGCAAATACCATTATCTAGGATTGTCATTGAATATTTGATCCATTTTGGCTTCGAAAAAAACGTATAAATCAATTGATGTTTTCAGCGTTTATTTATCTACCACACACTCTTAATGAAAAATGTTTCTACGTTTTGAAAATTTTTAATCTTGCAAGTCATACACTTGTCATTTCATGAATACAAATACGGGATTTTAGTTCCAAGATCAGTACTTAAGATTTTGCATATTGTTATATTGAAAATAATATTCACCATTCACAATAATAGTCAAAACTGTTTTCCATTTTCCAACATTTTTTTTTGCACCAATTCTTGATTGTAACTTTGCTCTAATTAGCTAAACAACTTAACCTTATGCCAGTAAAACTGAAACATAAAGTCTAGACGTGATACACAAACTACAATCAAATGTTGCAGTATCTTTTGAATCCTTAATTGACTTGTCTCAAGTGTGTTTTATTGAATGAACAGTTATTCTGGCCTCATGATTGTCAACACGGCAAAACATAATTATTTACATGTAAGTATACAGGTTGTAATTCAGCTCTGTACAGAAACTTTGTTAGGTTGATCCTTATGAAAAAGCAAGAAGGAAATATCACATAATCTGAATATTGAAGGAGATATGAATCCTTAAAAATCAAGTTTAAAAATAGTTCTTTTAATATTGGAAACTGAGAAGAGAAAAATTACTATTATGTGAGAAATGTAGGCCTAAGCATCATTGATATATTATATTCGCCCAGTGTAAAACTCACCCTTAAAACCGTACCTCTTTGCAATATAGATATGGCTACCATACCTAATTATTATGTGTATTGTAAACCCAACATTTTTTTTTCTGAATTTTTCTGGTAAATGGTGCATTCAAAGTACTTGTTAGAAGAGACAGTCTTCCTTCCAGCTTCGGTTATTCCACTTGACTGACTCTATATGCAGTGAAACTTACAAACGATGAGGTGTGTGGGTTTTACTCACATAATGGGGGAACTGGGTAGGTAAAGTCCCACTGCCACTACTGTTTTCCTAATTCCTGACTGAGAGGGCCAAAAGGTTGAAAGGGACAAGAACGGTAACATTTTTTGTGTTGTTTTTTTTACTACACTTGCATACCCTGGTTTGAACTTTGAAGAATCAGTGGTTATCGAGGTTTGTGTGTGAACTGTACCTTAATAGCTAAGTTTATTGTGCACCAACTTGAGCGAGGGATTCTGGGCTCGAGTCCCTGGTAAGCCTTAGATGTGAATTTGTGTCCATCACTTTTAACATAAGAATAAAATTGGCAAAAAAAAGTACGAATGCTTATGTTATTTCTACATTAGGCATTACAAGGCATCAAGGCCCACCTGGCAGGCACGTCTACGGGCGTAATTTACTAGAAATATGATGCCTGTATTGTTTACATAACTTGTTTACATAACTGGGCATTTACCCAGTGGCAAGTTCATGTACTCTCTGTCTTACTTCCCAAACCCTTAACTTGAATTTCCAATCACGTTCACCTTTACCAACTCTTCTAGCAGTAAATTCCACTCCCTAACCAGCCTTATAAGCATAGACTGCGTATCCTGTTCCATTCTCCACACCCTCTGAATCTTCTCACTGTGATTCCCTTTTCCTCTATATTCCATCTTAGTTAATAAGCACCTTAACTTTCCCTATCCTCCTCTTTTATTGTATGTCCTGATCATCCTTTCCATTCTTTACTTTCCTTCGAGTTCCACCGCAGTTCCTTCAACATCGTTGATGGGTGAACATTTGTTTTGTCCTCACCATCCTGCTCCTGCCGTCTCCATTTATCCTTCATTTAACTCGCTGCCCATCTTTGTACATTTTTCAACTCGTGCATTTCCAATTTTACGTATATGTCCCACTCTAACACTGCATACGTCATTCTAATTTATGTCTTTTTCTTAAAAGTACTTCTAACTCTGTTCAGTACGCCTATCCTTCTCAGCATGCCTAGAGCTTTTCTTCCCTTAGAAACCACTTTATCTACCTGCTTTCTCCACCTTACGTCACCCTGCAACAGTATTCATGTGGATACGTATTCTGATGATTTCTTATTTCTTGTCATTCTTCTGTATACGTCCATACTGTTACGGGTAATGGTGCTCCGCCATCTTTAATTTACAGTATTTTCTTAACTACAAGCATTCCTGAACACAGTCATTCTTATCTTCCAACAAATGTTCGATAATATGCGAATAATTTATTATCTAGCAATGTAAAAAGGCGTAGCAGACTAACATTTAGAAAGTTAAATGGCAAGAATGTTGATACACCTTCAGGAATGCTTGTAGCAGGGAAAATACTGTAAATTAAAGAGGGCAGAGCACCATTGCCTTTAACTCACCTCTTTGTAAACTTAACAATCTGTTTTTTTTACATTGGTTTTCAATTTGTTTTCTTTACCCCACAATGGTGTCTTTTCAAGATCGTCTTGCAGCTTGTTCCCTGCTCCCACATTTGTCAATATGGTGAACGAGTATCCCAATACCAGAATTGGGAAAAACAACCCTACTGTTTTTTTTGTTTAACTGAAAAAACCTTTGCTTTTTATTGGAAAACCCAAGTTTTTTTTAATGTAGACTTAGAGCCCTCACCCCCCCCCCCCCTGGGTTTTATAAACCTGATAACTTCATTTTAAACTACTGCAACTGTTGGGTGCAACTTCGTTCACATTTTTGCGGAAAATGAAATCTAAATGGTGCAAATTGATGTTACTGGTGACACGTTTTGGAAACATTTAGAAAAAGTAAACTTTTTAACTAAATTTTTATTAGTGTTCCGTTCTGCCACCAACATTTCTTTTTCCTCAGAAACCTTTGAGGGTACACGCTTGCTCATCACAAGTTTCATCACAATCAAATGTCTAGTCTAGGAATGCATACTTTGCAGACAGAAACACACACACATATACAGTATACGTTATATCCCTGAATATCTAGAAATTATTTTACCTATCCTTAGGGATTACAATAATTTAACTATGTAATATACATTTTTCAAATCCTATTGTACCGTGAATATTATCAGGTGAAGAATTGTAATCTAGAAGTGAGTCACTGATAACATTCCAGGTTCATGCGCCATTAGTCATTGTGCAATATAAAAATAAAGTTCTCGCCTTTTGCTATGTGTAAATGGTGACAGTGCATAATTAACAGACAATAACGAGCTTTGCAAGGGTCTGTTTAACAATTACTTTAATTGTGAAACACTAAACTCTAATAAAATTGTTGCGGTTTTGAAAGTTAAAACCCACCTGAATAAAATCCAGTGGGTTTTTCAAACTGATTTTATTGAAAAAACAATCCAAAACCCGGATGCTGGGTCCACTGTTGCCAACCCTGCCCAGCACACTTCCCTGTGGCTTTTTTGACGTATCTTCCTTTTGCGATAAGGATTCTCCAACTTTTATACCTTCTATCTCTGTCCCTTAATCCATTGCACTACTACTTATCTACTAGCAAATCTTCTTTGTAATACCCCATTTGACACCCTGTAAAATGCTGTCTCAATGTTAGTAAAGCAGCCTATCAACTGCTACCCCTCATCAACTGCATGCTCCATCTTCTATAACAGTCCAGCTAGCTGTATATTACATGAGTGACGCTTAACTATATCCATGTTGGTGTTCCTCCAATCAGTTCCTCTCCTTCATAACCTCAACTACATTACTTTTCTGCATTATTTTCCCAATATATGACATAAAACTCTCTTGTCTATTATTAGTTGCCAGGCCTTACCCTATTCTTCACTAGCTGTAATATTGAGACCAATTGTGCCTCCCAATCTTACGATGATTTACCTACAACTAATGTCATATTAAATATTAGGCCTTTCTGTAGATATTTTTCCAACTCTCTGTTATCATTTACGAATCAATGAGCACACCAAATTTTTTTCTCCAGGATGTCCCTGATGCGAAGATGAGTAAAATTATACCGGACACTTAGGGTCATAGATGCTGAGAAATATCTGAAAAAACACACACACATTGTTTGGTCTATGAGGTTCAGAACCTGCTTGACGTAGCAACAAATCACAGTACGCGATGTCTAACAATGTGTCAATTGGGCCGAGGTAACATTGTATCAGTCGCATCCCTCCAAGGCAATTCTGGCTCGATGCCCAGTTGGGGTCACTCCCAGGATCTCACACATAGGACTCGTATTTGATGATGAGGTAGATGGGATATTACAGCCCACAGGGAGCTGTAGTTTTATCTGTCTTTTCATTCCGGGCGATCTCCATAGTCACCTCGGTCACCCTCATTCATTTATCACATTAAGTAAACCTACTGCTGCCATCAAATTGGCAACACTGCTATTACATGCATATTTGCAAAGCCAACAATTGAGTAAATGTGAGATATTTTACAAGCTGCATCAATTGTTTCTATTTTTACATAGATTGCGAGCCCTCAATGACTACAATTTGTGGATTAGTTCAGGGTATTTTTCACCCTTTACGACCCTAAGTGTACTGTATCATTTGACTCATCTCTGAATCTCCTACAACATGGTGAAGAACTTCAAACTTTAAGGCAATTCCAATATTGATTACCTTCTTATTTAGCTGCATTAGATATGTCTTATAGCTGAGATTAAACCCCTTGAAAATAGTTTAAAAATTATTGTAGGATACACAGTACAAAAGTATCTGTGTTGGATTGGAAAACGTAGATAAATAACATTTCATAAAAAAATTCCAGCCCAGTATAACCTTACCAATATTCCTTGGATCACATTGTTAAATTCTAGTTCAATTTGTAGCCACTGGAGGTCTCCAGAAGAGAGGCTACAAAAGCATGTCTGACTGGCAAAATGAAAACTAGCACACTCGCCATGCGGAGACTTTGTACTTATTTACACTCAGTATACAACACTATACAAGTTACTCCATTGCAGGATTCTGACACTTTCTCGCTTGTAGCTGCGTAGAAACTGCCTACATCTGGATAGTGCATAGTACAGGGGCGAGTAGCCATCTCACATCTAGCTGCTGGCTTCTTAACGGTATCACGTGGCTGCTTGACTTGCTACTGCAAGCTGCCAGACTTTGCGTGCTGTGGCGTCTCTGCAGCTTACCCTGTTAGGTAGAGGCAAGGGTGCTGGCGGAAGCTGGCATGCCCGTGGAAGCAGGCGTGCCGCTACACAATTGTTTCTAAAGATATTATTCCAAATTAAAACATTTGACTTATTTATACACTTTTAACATCCAGGAATTTGAATGTTTTAACACTTGTGGATCATACTCGAGTATTGCTCGGGCTGAGCTGTTCACGAACATTTCCCTGCTCGTTACGAAAACATTCTCACGTACCCAATATAGTTTTGTTGCCTCTCTTGTGGTTATTAGTATGCTGGAGGACTGAGCAGGGAAGGCAGTCCGTGCTGCTGAGAACAGAGAGGGATAGGAATGAGGTGAAGGAGGAGTTGGTGACGGTGAGGAATGTTAGACAGTTCAGAAAGGTGTTGTAGAGAGAGGTGACCTGAGAAGTGAATAACGTACCACTGGGTGTGAACCCACTTACAAAGAGTCTAAATTTTCGTCTTCATATTGACCAACTAGTCTGTCAGTAATAGCTGATAGTGGCATAATCCTGCTTTATAAACATCCGTAGGGGACAGAATCAAAATCTGAGAATGACTCGTGTACTGACTCAACATGCTCTTGTCGTGCATCTGGAGTGTTAGACACACATGTATTTGCCACTTAAAACTATGTATTAAAAGTGATATTGCTGATGTGACATTTTTAATGAGCACTAACTGCCTTAAGACCTACCTTCCGTCTTACTGTACTTAATAATATTTTATCAGCTTTGTTGTACATTCAGTATATCCTTTTATGTTTTGCAAAATGTTTTATGTTTTGCAGTGTTTAAATATTTCTATATTGTATTAAAATATTCAAAGAAATACTCACCTACAGTTGTGATTTTGAATGTTATGAGGTGCATAGTTTATAAATCATGAAATATACTTTTTCTTAATTTGCAGGACTGTTGGGAAAAATATCAGCAGCACGTATACAAAATTGGAAAAATTAACAATGTGTGAGTATTATGTTGTGTATTAATTTATTATGTGTTATCGATAGTTAGAACAAAAAATGTTATGGGCTATGACATGTTTAAATATTGAGGTTAATTTGTTGATCTAGCGAATTGTGATTTTATTAAATTAGTGTATATATATTTTCTGTGTAAATATTCATACAGTACTTTTTATTTATTTATTTTATTTTTATTAGCCTCCTTGTATTTCTGGTGCATACCAGAACGGGAGTTGTCAATACACACACACACAAACACAGATAGAGAGAGTACTTACATATGCACATAATATACACATATAGATACTAAATAAAGATCTATAATATACTATTGCACACACATACATATATACAAAAATACACACATTTATAGCCTAGTCCTATCCATATGCATACAGTCATTCACATCATATACTTATACATATGTACACATTTTATTTAAACACTTACGTATATTCACATCTGTCTGTATAGCCCACATGATACATTTACAAGTATATTAACTCCTATTAAAGTTTGCAGATAGTGGTCAGTCTGGAAAGTATCTTCTAATTTAACTATTGAGATAGTTTTGTATAGTATAAAAGGCATCTTTTAATAGATAGGTTTTTAAATTCTTTTTTGAAATTTTCTATATTTTCTATAGCTTTAATGTTTTTTGGTAAATTATTCATTAGCAATATTCCTTTATAATGGGGGCTTTCTGCAAATTTTGTTGTTTTATGTGATATGATGTGTAAATTATTTAGGTAGGCTTTTTGTGTTGTAGTTGTGAATATTACAGTTTAACACTAGTTTAGTGTTTTGCTTGACCTACAATACTGTGTGGTATATGTATAAGCAGGTCAAGGTTAAGATAGTCAGTTCTTTAAACAGGGGCTTGCAGTGACAGAGCTTATTTTTTTCTTTTATTATTCTTAATATTTTTTTTCTGGAGCTTGAAGACTTTGACCCAATTTTGTGAACTTCCCCAAAAAATAATGCCGTACTCTAGAATGGATTGTACATTTGAGAAATGCAAAGTCCTAACTATGTCGAGAGAGCAAATTTTTTTAGGTGCATTTATAGCATAACACATGGAACTTAGCTTCTTCGATACTTCTTTTATATGGTATTGCTAGGATAGATTTCAATATATTTGTAGGCCTTGAAATTGTGTGCTTTCTGCTTACAAGTGGGCTAGAAAGAGTAGCAGTATATGCTTAAATAAAATGTAAAATAAAATATTTTAAGGAAGTGCTTTAATTCATTGAATGTATGTTCTTTCGTACACACACACTCGTGGTTGTTTAATAAATTAGTTACAGTGAATTAACGTATTTCTAGCCTTCTGAGTTACTCAGACTGAACAAAAGAGGGAGAGTGATAAGTCATATAACAGCAGTTCACACGTGCTTTTGGTCATCTGCAATATTTAGTTATGTACTGAGACTCAAACATTGATGCTTCGTTACTGACAAAGAATAAAATTATATATGCGGCTGTTTAAGCTGTCTTCATTGTTCAGTACTCTAATGTCATTAAGTTAAATAACTCCATTTTTAAGTTGTTTTATACTGTAATAAAATATGACTTTATAGAAAACTGCTTTATAAAAGTCTAATTTTTGTAAGAACATTGTTAAATCCAAGGGTTAAGATAGTTGTTTGGGTAATATTCTAGTCCTAATAAATGTGCATAGAACAAGAACATTTTATTTCACTCATAAACAAGTACTTAACGTTTGAAGTAAGATAGAAGATATTGTATGGTAACAGTTATTTTGTTTTATCAGAACCATATTAGCAACAATGATTTAATGTAATTAAAATTTTTATGCAATTTCGTAAGTTATTGTATTTGTTTGCCTGAGAAAGTTTAACTTCCTAATTTGTGAGGAGAGTGGCATTAGAGAGCACAGGAACTGCATTCTCTCTATGCAGTGAAAGAGGAGTGCTTTCTAGATAGCTGATTCTTGAAATAAATTAACACTGTCTTACACACGGTGTTGCAAGCATAACAGTGAAAGTTCAGCACTCATATTTTACTGGGTAGCCATAATTAAATAGAATGATTTTAAAATATTGGTGCCATCAACAACGTACAGTATGTAACGTGAAGAAAGTCTTTGATTTGATAAAATTTAGATAAATACAATTTTAATCTGTGGCTGTTAAATTACGAGTCTTTGTGACTCGCTAGCTTCAAAACTACACAATGTCAGGTAAACCAATAAATTTCACATGCTTTTGAATTGGTTACGCCTTATTTACCCACCAACATTTGGTGTGCAGTGGACCTTCTCTTGAATGTGAAGCCTATTGCACTCCACGGAGCGTGCACCATATTTCTGTGTGAAATGAGTGCAACTGTGAGTGGAGCACTCCCTTCATTATGCTTAGTAAGCTTGTGTTTGTTGACTAGACTAATTTAATTTTATAGGTTTTATCTATTTTGAAAAAATTTTTTTCTTAATTTAAATCATTTAAATTAATTTTACATTTTCTTATTTTATCAGCTGTTGAAATGTGTTTTTTTAGGTTTCATTGAAGTTTTTACCTTGTACTACACAACCATCTTGTAGGTGCAAATGGCTTCGTTGCTGACGTGCCCTAATATACCACTCACTCACGCATACTGTTTTTATTATAGAAATAAGTGTTGTGATTAGGCAGTGAATGAATAATTTGGCTTAAATATCCAAATATCTAGAATATTTGAATAAAGTTACGTTAAGTTAATTACATACCTTAGGATGTGCATAAAATTTGTATGTGCCTATTAATTTATACCACAAAATCTTTTGGCTGATGTTCTGGAAGGAGTTTTTTCATTTAACTGCAGAAATCCTTAAACATGGCCATAATCAGCCTTGAAATGCAGTACAATGTTGTTTCTTGAACAAGGATGCAAATGTGTTGTGGCAGTGGCGAAACGGAAGTCGCTGTTTAACGACCGGCCGTCGGAGATCCAAGAACTGACTTACATCATAAAGGAGGATTTAAACAGCCTGAACAGGCAGATTGCGAAGCTGCAGGACGTGGCCCGTGTACAGAAGCAGTCGCAGGAGAATGGCCGCCACCTGCAATCCCACTCATCCAGCGTTGTGCTCGCACTTCAGTCTAAGCTTGCCTCCATGTCCACGGAGTTCAAGCAGGTGCTAGAAGTCCGCACTGAGGTATGTATGTCCTGTGAAGCTCGGAAGTTACCGGAGGCGGAATTTGTCATTCACTAGAACGTAAATATTTAAATATTGTGTTTTACTTCATTTTTTTAGCTCGAACAGATATTGTTCCAGTGGTTCTCTAGATTACAAAGCTGCTAACTTTGTGCTCAATATGATTATTATTAACCATTATTACTTTGAGACTTTAGAGCAAATAACAAGAAACATTATCCCTGTCTCGCCAAAGGGCGCTGCGTACCATTTGTTTCAGATACAAAGTTTTTCTTATGACAATAACCCTATAGAAGCAAGGAAAAATGGACTTTATATGCAGTGAAAGTTACGTTGCATTGATATTAATGCCAAAAAAAGTCACAGGTGCTTTTTCGTGGTATTATTTTACGGTATTTAGAATTTGTCTGCGTAGTGAAATAAATAATTATTTTTGCATACATCCTTATTATATTTTGGAGACAATTATGTTAAATTGACTTGATACACGTTGACAGGGTATAATTTTTTTATTGATTTGGAGAATGTGAATGTGCCATTTTGAGGTATTTTTTTGTATTCTCCTGTCACAATTTATATTTACTTAACAAATATAATTGTGTCTGTCATGACTAAACAAAAATCTCATAAGAAAATGGTTAATTTTGACGAATAGGGGTTGGGGCTGCGTACAAATTGGCTTGAGGTGTATTAGTGGGGTGCACGACAACGTCATCAGTGGCCAAAAATTGGTTAAAAAATTCTAAAAAAAATATCTGTTATGCTTTCTGGTATGACAGGATCTTCGTTTCGAAAATCATGTTGGATCATTTCAGTGAGATTTACTGTATAAAAATTATCTTCCTGTAACAGCTTGTAATTCAACATACTGTTTGGACTACTGGCAGTTAATTAAGTCGACAGCAAACTAGGAAAAACCAGTGTCACGTTTTTGTCATAAAGAACGGTTAAACTGAAATTTATTGGTACTGGTTTTTGTTTATTTTATGCTTGCATAGAAGTAGCTATTATACGTAATTTGTTACTTCTCGAACAGTTATGGTGGTGTTGCATGATGAAGTTATTACCTAGGTTACGTGCAGATGTTGTGTTTGTTGTACTGGCTCACCCTAACTAATTATGAGTGTGGCATTCGTCTTGTTTGTGTTAGCTAGACTGCAGTTGCAGGTGGTGTGGGCGAACGTCAGCCAGCTGGCAGGCAAATCAATCAATACACATGCATGTGGTAGTATTTGTGAACGGTAGTCACTGCCACACAGCTGGCTGTGGTTAGTGTACTGAACTGGCAACTACATAACTGCTGCTTGCCTGGCAACGTCACAGTGACGTCACCCTGTGTGCATTTCAATGGGTGAGAACGGGGAGTGGAAGGGAAGCAAGATGGCTTATTAGGCCGTGAGCTAACAAACAATCACTGTAGACGTGATTTGATAGGGAAGGAGCAGACATGTTATGGGCTTGAAAAAAGGCAAACATTGTACGTCTATTTACGCTTCATAAATAAAACTTAATTTTTACATTTTAGAGTGGTTTAAAGAGGTCGCTATCAATAACAATATACGCTGCACAACGTTATTATATTATGTTATGACTGGTATACACATGTATCTTGTCGCTCCCTCTCACTGGTTGAGGGGTCTGTGGCTCAAAGTCAAAGACTTGTTGAGTACTGGGCAATTTTGTGTATTAAGGCCCTGCTACATAGAGACTGCGAGTTGTCGGTCGGTGCCCAGTCATTGCCATTCTGCCATCTTATTGAAGAATGTGACCGTGACATCAGAGTCGTCTTGTTGTCGGGCACGGTGGAGATGGTCAACTTTTATCTTTCACCGACGAACTCGCAGACAATCCACCAGCTCGTGTTTATCAGATGGCCACCAGTGTGTTTTGATTAGCCATTTACATACACCACGCAAATTATAAGCCACTTTAAAATGAAAAGTGTTTATTCGCGTGCACTACAATTTGTATCAAACTAAAATTTTGCAGTTAGAAAAAGAAAAGGATGAACAGCGATTATGTTGACGGAACTAGACTGTAACAGCAAAGCAACGTCTCTTGTAGCACACATCAAGGAGAAAAACAACAACATGACAGCGACAGTCTCAATGTAGCAGGGCCTTTGTCCATGTTTTTCGCTTATCAGTGCACCATCTGAAATTATCACAGATAAACAACGTTTTACCGTACTATCTTTATTGATTAATTTGTAGTCAATATATGTATGTATTTTATGAACATTTTATAATTAATTTAGGTTTCTACTAATTGCTAAGTTAAATTTGCTGCATGAAAGAATAAAGTGTTCCTATGTGCATAGATATCTTTACGACCTCATGCACACTGCTGAGCGCTTCAGATCTAAATTTCCCTGAGAGCGTGATGATCACAGCTGTAGGAGAATTGATCTGGACACTGGTGTTTTAAATTTCTCTCGTATGACTGATTGGCAACACTGGTACAGCTGTGTTATTTTAACATTGCATAAATTGAAGTAGGAGTAGCTAGTTTGTGTCAGAGCTGCTAAGAGCACTAGTAGTCATAAAGGGGTCAACTTAATAGCATTGGTGGATAGGCTAGTGTCAAGACAAGTATTTATAAGAACATGGCATTGCAGCCTGGTGGGGCACAACACGGGAGTTCGTTTAGACAACTCCCACTGCTCTGGTACCCGCATGTGTTTACAGTTGTGGTTCGGCACTGCCATAATTAAAACACGTGCTTAGCATTAGGATAGAACTTCCAAGTTCACTTTGTAATGGCTGTAGGGGTAAACTGCACTAATTCATAAAGCATTTAAAATAAGAACAAAATTGACTTTTTAAAAATTCTGTAACTTACGAACATTTTAAATACGAATCATGCATCTTAGCTCGGTTTGGTGTTTTTCTCAGTAACTTTGCTTTTACCAGTAGATAGGTAAGCGTAAATGTAAATGGATGCACTGTAGAGGTGTGCTTATTGTTTGTTGACAATATTGCAGAACCTGAAGCAGCAGAAGAGTCGCAGGGAGCAGTTCTCTCAAGGCCCGGTGTCGTCGTCGCTGCCACCCTCGGCCATGTCGGGGCACCACCAGGGCTCCCTGCTGCTGGCCGAGGAGCAGGTCACAGTGGACATGGAGCCCCACAACATGCAGCTGATGCCCGCCCAGAAACAGGCCCTCATCTATGACCAGACTGTGAGTGAACCAACAATATCTCCTCGCAACAGCTTACCACTTCTGACTTACAAGTGACATATGACAGCATCTCTGATCCAGTAATTCAGTTGTTTTCTTTCTTTCATCATTTCCAGTAGATAATTAGCTAGAGGCATTCACATAATGTGAAAAGTGTGTGGCTACTACCTCCATTAAGCTTTTAAGGAATAGTGTCACAGGACTCTGATACAAAGAAAGCTAAGTTTGAATTAATGAGTCTCATACTAGTTGAATGTATTGAATGTTTAGTTACCCCTATCTCAAGGAAAGTAAAAAAAATATGCTATGAAATGTAACTGCCCCAACCGTATAGAGAATCACTTAAGGCTCGGTTTCAGCCGCCATATTGAATTGTATTATTTTTCACTTTTTTGGAATTCTGAGTAGAAAATTGTTTGTTCCGTCGAACATACACTGCGTAAACACGTCCGTACGCACCGATAACACCACACGTTTTTTGAACTATGGCTGGGTCGCCGTCTTGCCCGCTAGGCTCGTCGAGCCCAAAAAAAAAAAAAAAAAAACAAAGCTAAGTTCCGGGTAAGAGTCACACAAGAGACAGTCAGTAAGTTCAGTTCACCAATAACAACAACAATAACCTAAGTACAAAGTTGACAGGTCCCAACATCCCGCCCACCAGAAATAGCTTATTTCTAACTCAGTTTTGGGGCAAAGGGGACAGCTTGGCAACTGGTCTAGTTACCA
>PNEQ01002832.1:12974-33701 GCA_003012365.1 Medauroidea extradentata | reverse complement strand
TGCTAGATACATCATTGACATTACACTCATGGGGATTTGCACCAACTTTAACAATTTTTTTCTCAAAAACTACTTGGCCCAGGGAGGAAATATTTGGTACAGTTTCATAACATGATGGTATTAGCAAGTACAAAAAGTTTCATTAAAATCTGAGATGGTGGGTGTCATGGCCTGGTTGAACTGAAATGGAATGACCCAAGAGCCACTACCTTCAAATCAAAAGCACATCCAGAGTTATCCACATGACCCCATTATATGCAAATCAGTTCATGGGAAGACTGGAAACCGATTTCCTCCGCCATTAAACCGCTCAACCATTCTGCTGGATGTGTTTCATGGACAACATTTTCATGATCTGGACCTTTACAGAAACAATCTCTGGAAAACCTGAATAATCACAGCCCTCTCACCCGCTCATACTCGCAGTTACATACAATATTTGTAGTTAACCCTACATAATGGAACCATCCACACCTCTGTGCATACCAAGGTAACAAATAACTTACAGTATCTCCATTTAAACCGCTACTAGCCACACCATGTCAAGAAATCACTAACATTCTGCCAGTGCTGCAGTTTAGTAATTTTTCTCATTTTTTTGTTGTTATTCTTATTAAGTCTTCTAATTTTTTTGTTGGTCATTGGTAGAGAGACCTTTTATATATGAACCACGAAATTGTAAATGTTTTGGGAAATTCCCCATTTCTGTATAAAAATGTGAAATTTATAAATCATATGCAAATTTGTGAAAGAATGTTAGAAAGTTTTTGACGTGTCCTGTAGTAAGTCTTTGATTCAAGATATCGATTGTACATCAATTGAAAAGATTGATTTTATACCAACTGCAAAAGCGAACTTCATGTATATTAAAGTAGACATAAAAATGGCGGTTGTTTAGATAGAGCAATGTGTTTATACATCCTAGTACTTTGTGCTACAAGTCTTGGGTTTGTGATGTGTAGTGATAAAATGTAGCATTAACGGCAAAATGAAGCACAAAGAAAGGATTTTACGTTTATAATGACATTGTGCCATATGTTTTGGCAAAGTTGATGTCTCTATGATAGACAAAGAATTATTGGTATGTTGGATCCCACAGTATAAATCCTTGATACACCGCACATAGATTAACTTTGAATGTACAGTAAATTAGAGTTTGTGTGTGTACACGTGGGATAGTGCATGTGCATGCACATGTATACACACATCAAAACAAGTGTTTCTCTCAATGATTTATTAGAATTTAAGAAATAGAAATTATCGTATGACATAAAAAATAGAAGGTGCTTCATGCCAGTGCACGTCACAGTATCTCATACTGGGCAGCTACCACTGTGCAATAGAAAACCTCATATACCAGCTGCAATGCAGAATACTTAGGTCTCACCACCAACACACTCCGACAAAGAATGAATGGTCACAGAACAGACACAAAACAAGCCATAGCTAGTAAAGTGAACTTACTTGACTAACCTGTCGCAGCACATGCTGCGTCACACAAACAATACTTTTGACTCCAATACAATAGAACTAGGTACTGGGAACTGGCTCATCAATACATAACCAAATCTCAACAACCTCCAGGGTTCAATATCAGAAAATCGCTCACATAGCTCCGGAATACCCTAAACTCTAGCATCTCGTCAATTTATAATTTCATGCCACTCCTTCTGCTAGGGAAAACAACCGTCATTATTTAGCATGCCTCAACTCGCCGCCTGATGAAACTGGCCTAAGCCAGCGAAACGTCGCAGCAATTGGTTTGTCCTTTATTATATGTGTCACTACCAGCATGCGAGAACCTCACCCCTCTGTTTATTGAATTGGTTAACCTTTCAGCCAAACATCAAATAGCACCGTTTTACTCCTTCAAATGACACTTGGCTTTATTAACATGTATTAGTCTTTACTCCCCTAGGCAAATCTCTTTTTCTTTAAATGCCAAAGTTGGCAGGTATGCAGTTAGGATGTGAATGTTGAAATCTTATTGGCCTAATGTATTCCCTAAGGATGTTTTACAGTATTCTGCTTGTTGTTAATATACCGAAAGGTTTTTTTTTTTTGTTTATTTTCTAAGGGATCTTACTTTGAAACTTGCCTTTAATTATTAATCCATCCTAGTTTTTTTATTATTATTTTGTGAGAAACATGGATGCAATTTTATCTGTCGCTCATTTTGAAAAGCTACATTCAGCAGAAATTTTTAGTTTATTTACATTTGACACAATTATTGTAATTATTTCATCAAATTGTTTACAGGCATAATATATGCATAATAATGTTTCTTGCTGCAGGATAACTACCTGCAGAGTCGAGCAGAGACAATGCAGAACATTGAGTCAACAATCGTAGAACTTGGGGGAATTTTCCAGCAGTTGGCTCACATGGTAAAAGAACAAGAGGAGATGGTTGAAAGGTAATTTAGTTAATAACGAAGACAGTACTTCTTAATAGGGTTTAATTGCACATGTGTATATAGACATGATGCACAATTATTTTATGTACTTACTAAGCAGGGGAGAACTTCTTAAGAGCTTAATTCTGTTTTAATTAATGAAAATTGTAGACTTTGTTGTGTGCATACATTAATGTTCTGTTTTAGGGGTACCTGTTAATATAGTGTTGTATAAATTTGAATGAGATGCATACATAAATGTACTTTGATTTCATTTTTTAAAAGTTGTTAACAAAGTGTCCAATCCTCATACGAAAAGTTCATCTTAAGCTACATCAGCAATCAATTAAGCTTTTGAATCCTCGTTGAGGAATACCCTTGTTTTAGGTTTGCATCCATACATCAGAGAGGATTGCAAGAAATAATTTACATGCTTCTATGTACACAGTGTGTGTATTTATGGTAAAGATAGCTACCAAACTTAAGGCATTGCAGTGTGTTGGGATAGACATTTTAATTACTGAACTACAGAAGTAATCCATCGTAGCAAGGCCTTATTAAAAAATGCACTCTCTCTTTCTTTATAAACTGTATTTACCTGAAAATATGACAACTTAAAATTTAAGACGACCTCTACATTTTCACTTTAGCCTAGACAAAAATGTATATTTTTCCTATAATATGAAAAGGCCAGAAAAATTTGAATGATTACTAAGCACAGTAGATGAAACGTTTTCCAATCATCAAGCATGGTTAAAATTGGTTGAAGTACTGTAGATCTGTTGAAAATTTACTATGTATACAACCCAAAACAAATATAGTACATATAAGTAATGTATGAAAATGAGCACTCAATTTACACCAGTTACATACGAAAAGCTGGATTTTCCACATGAATTATCACATCAAAACAGATGTGTAAAAAAAAAGCATTTATAAACAAAAACACATATGTCAGTACAGTAGTAAGTTTTGAAAATTAGACAACCAGTTTTTGGGACATAAAAACTGGAATGGAATGTGGTCTTATGTTAAAGTAACTATAGTGTAGTATAAGGTGCTTTTTATGCTGGTATTATAATTTATTTTGTAGTTTCCCCTCTGTTTAGAGCTATTGTTAAACTGGTATTACATCTACTGTATATTCTAAGCAGTAAGCAGGGTAACAACAGAGGTGACTCACACGTTCACAGAGTACATTTCACTCAAGGAACTGAAACTTTTATGCTCTTTTTAACTACAGGAATTAATCAGTGGAAAATTTGTTGTATTGTTTATGGCATGCCCCGATATAAGTTCTGCAGATATAAAATATAACATTTTCAGATGTATGTAGAGTGAGAAAAGACAGTTCCTAGCAATGATGAAGGGCATTAGATCGAGTGTTTTTAATCCACCTAATAGTACCCAGTCTACCTCGTTTGGAGTGTTACAGTATGATTTTCATAGACCATCAAATTTGGGAACACTTTTATTTAAAAATAAAATGAATTATCTTGAAATAAGATAAATGTTTGTTTGATTGTGTTTCATAGAAAATGAATTATAATTTTAAAATGTTTGTTATTCACCATTTTTCTTTTCTTGTTGCAGGATTGATGCTAACGTCCAGGATACGGAGTTGAATGTCGAAGCTGCGCATAGTGAAATCCTCAAATATTTCCAGTCGGTTACATCCAATCGGTGGCTCATGATCAAGATTTTCGCCATTTTGATATTTTTCTTCATATTTTTTGTGATATTCTTAGCATAGCTTGCTGGTTCTTAGGGAAAACATTTCCGGCTCTGAAAACCACCCGGCGGCAGTTCACCATTGTGTGTTTACCATTTTAAGAGAGACTGACGTGTGTTCAAGGAATGATGCAGTCTAGCCAGAAAAGGGTGGGAAGAACAGTATTAAACTGAAAATTCCAAAATTTCATTCCGAAACTGCCTCAGACACCCACTTACAGGCACTATTTGATACTGCAACCTACAGTGTATAGAAAAAGACTCAACAACCAAAAAAAAATCAGTGACTATTATATAAGCTTGGTTATATTGTACATTCTTAATGCAAATAAAATATTGTATGTTTAGTTAATATGACTGCATTTTATCTTAAAACTCATAGGTCGGTGATACAGATTTCTGATTATGAATGCAAGAAAACTGTAGTAATTTTGCAGTTGTTGGTACAGTCAACTCCCAACTTTGCACACTAATTGAAGGGGATCAGTGCCATGCTGTTATTTGAAAATCTTGGATAAACTGCAATAACGTGACAAAAATGACCCACGGACCATGTAGAATCGCTGTCCACTCAAAAATTGAGCTATTGTAGTAACTCTCCAGGCTTGTACAATTTAAGTTTTTCTGGAGGGGAAAGACGGAAGAGAGGGACCACAAAGCACTGATAATTGATAGTTGGCTGTATTTAAAAATAAAATCTTATGACTCTTTTTTGGTTATTTCGAAATACATTCACCAGTAAGCTAATCACTTTCTACAGACTGCCTAGAGAATTCACAAATTGGTAAATGTTTGATAAATAAATTTGTGACACAGCTTGGTACTTCGATTTTGTTTTTTAGCTTAAGAGGCTGACAATACATAAAAAGTTGGGGGAAATACACATACTAAATGAACCAATATTGGATAATTCATGATTTGATTGTTGCTTATCTACAGTGGCGATGCGTGACCTAATTTGAAAGGCAAGCTACTAATCATATTTGAGACTACCAGGATTTTAGCGTTTAAAAAAAAGGGGGGGGGGGGGGGGGGAGGTGGCTTAGAACTCGGAATATTTTAATGGAAGAGAGAAATAATAAAATCCGACTAAAAAGCATATTCCTTGGCAACAAGCGTGGCAGCCAGTTTAGCAACTGATGTAACGAAAATCATAATGGCTTGTATGACGGCTATTAAGGTATAAGGTATCTTGTCAGAGATTCTTTATCAGGATGCACGAAGGAAATATGACGGGATACCTGATACTTTAAGATAAAACCAAGGAGCCAGCCAGGGTGTGGGTCAGATTGTCATGTTACTATCTACAGAATGCTGCGTTGGCAGGGGCGTCATTTAAGGGGGGGGGGGACGAATTCCCCCTCCTGAATTTAGAAGGATAAGTGTATAAACTTTTTTGTGTATTTTATTTACATAATACTAAGGTAAGCGCATAAACCTAAGTTTAATATTAAAGTTTATAATTTATACATGCTCAATTAAAAAAGATGCAACAAGGTCACTGTCGCCCCCTCCCCCCAAGAAAAACCTGAAATGACGCCCCTGCGCGTTGGAATAACACGGCTGGTGATGTGGCCGCTGTTCGAGGCCATTGACTGTAGAGTTACAGCATTCGCATTATTATGATCCTAGCTCTCATAAAGCCTTCGTTTAATATCCTGCCGTTAACACTATTGAACAATTTTTGTATTTTTACAAAGAAAAACTTTGGAATCCCAGTTGCCAATAAAGCTTAAGTAATACTGACTTTACAAAATTGCGTAATTTTCAAAGTTAGTTTTCTATTACTATAGACGGTTCAGGATAAAGCGAGCACTCATAAAAGCCCTGCTAAAAATCTATTTTCAGCAATTTCGTATCTTTCCGCGTGTAACGGCAAACGATGGAAAATGTGTAACATCTCTAGACACGGCACGCAATGTTTGTGCAAGTAACATAAAGTGTTCAGTCTGTAGGAACCTATATAGTATGATAAAAAAATTAATTATATAAAATACAAGTACTATGGGTATGTCTATTTCGGTTGATTTTGTTTCAGTATAACGGAACTATTTTGCGTAATTTCGCTGCCAACCATACAAGGTGTAAAGCAACTATAGTTAATGTAGAATTATATGATGTAATGGCCAGTGATATTTTTCAAATGTTAAATTTTTAGTGTTCACTTTATCCTGAACGACCTAAGGCTTCTTTTGGCAACTGGGTTTCCAAAATGTTTCATTGTAAAAATAGCCTACAAAAAATTACAGTCAACAATCAATCTCACAAGAATAGTTCAGATATGTTTATGAGAACTGAGCACAAAACACCATTTTTGAAATTAATTATACAACATTTACAAAAATTTTGAATAAAGAGAAATTTTAAATAAGATTACAAACCTGCAGAATTACACAAATTACAGGTGTCAGCCTACCTTCTCTGATGAGGTCACATCTTTGCTGAATAGTAAAAACACTGCTGGAAAAAGGTTTAGCACTTAATCCACACACACACAACACTTGCATCCACATTTCTGTTTCATTCATTTTATGTACCTTGGATTTTAGTCTCGCAAGGCCAATTTTCATCCCTAGTGCAGCTAATAATGGTAAATTTCAACGCACAACAACCAAATTCAATAAAAAACAATAATATCCACTTGGCAGCGTAACCGTGCAATGCGGGAACTTGCCAGCCAGCATGGATTCATGTACACTAGACCCCCGATTTTACGAACCCTGGATTTAACGAAGGTAGCGATTCTACGAATACAATCTCAGGAATCCTCAAAAAATAACAAAATTATATGACAAAAAATTGTAAGGAATTACGTTGACAATGAATAAAACATACTGCATCTAATTCACGGCATTAAAATATGAATTGTAGAGTTGCAGAAATTACTTGGTAAGTCACAATATTAAAAATAAAACAAAAATAGTGAAAATCCGTTAAAAAATGTGGCAGTGACAGTTTGAAAACTGCGCGGCTTCAGCGGCGCCGCCTGTGCCAAGCCGGCCGGCCCGTCACCAACTACGTATATTAGGATCTATATTGATGTCGTACTATAGACACAAAGTTCCAGCGCATGCGCATATTGCTCATTTAACTATAGATCAGCCTCCTCCTAGGCTGTTTCACGGCGTCTTATATCTCTCTCGTCTCGCGCCGAATGAGTTTACTTTTTTACACGAACCCTATAAATAATAGCGTGATATTTTTCTTTATTGCGTTAACACCATACGTAATTAAAACAATTAACTTGGCGCATAATTTGCTTAAACAATGCGTTACTGCGTGTCGTAAAACGTGCGTTTCACAAGTTAGCACGATAATAGCGCTACCTATTTTCCAAGTGTAGAAACATTTGTCTCCGGGTATGTCGAACTTGGAAAATAAATAGACGTTCGTGTATTACGTAATCCCGGAACTCTTAATTTATTTTTTCCGCATGTGAAAGTGATTATTTTCAATCACTTATACGTGTAATTCTCGACGATTTTAGGTAAGAACGTCACAAAATGGCGTTTTTGGAACAACGTCGGTATATGCTACGGTGGCGCTATCTATCAACCATCTTGTGAACGTTCGTACAGTTGCGCTATCTGTCCGCTCTGCACGCTACTAGTATGTACGTTCTCGTACAATTGAACAACGTCGAGGGAATGTTTTTACGTTAAGTTATATAAAACTGCGCAATGAATAAATGCATTCGCTTATTCCTTCTTTCTTTGGTGAATAATTTACAAGGGCATTTTACTAGTAAGGAATGCCTACTTTTTTTTTCCTTTAAACGCTACGCAAATTGGGCTATTCGCTCGTGAGATGGCACTCCACAACTCGTTTTTTTTTTACAAAGGTCGATCATATCTATTGTTTACCGGTGTTCTTTTGATCATAAGACGTCTGACTATTGATATAAATTTATATTTAAACTATCACTTGCTTTATTTTTCCGTTAAATGCTACGGGAGTCGGGCTATTCGCTCGAGAGAAGACACTCGGAATCTCGATTTTCTCATTTTTTAAGGGCAAAGGTCGATCATATCTATTGTTTAGCGGCGTTCTTTTGATCGTAATACGCCTAACTATTGATATAAATTTATATTTAAACTATCACTTACTTTATTTTTCCGTTAAATGCTACGGGAGTCGGGCTATTCTCTTGAGAGAAGACACTCGGAATCTCGATTTTCTCATTTTTTGGGGACAAGGGTCGGTCATATCTACCGCTCAGCAGTGTGACGTCTGGCTACTGGTATCAATTTATGTTTCCATCATTACGTTAATTAATTTCCCGCAAAACGCTACGGAAGTCGGGGCCTAGAGACACTTTGCAGAAAAAATGCAATTTTAAAATTTTCTTTTAAGGAAAGGGGGGGGGGGGGGCAAAAATAAGCCGCTATCGAATTTACGAAGGTAGCGATTTTACGAATGTGATGAGAGGAACCGTGAGTATTCGTAAAATCGGGGGTCTAGTGTAGTAAAACGAACTGCCGGTGACCAGTGTTGCTAACTGAAGTTTATAGAAAACCACTAATGGCACTGGAATAATCATCGGAGGCCTATCTTATCATTTAAACAGTCTTCGCTTCCCTGTTTATCAACATATAAGATACAAAACTTAACAGGTAATACATCATCTGAAATCACAGTAACTGATAAAACCACTAAATTGGCAGTTCTGCTAGGTTCGGCTGTATTCGGATCACTTCAGTGAGAAAGCACTGCAATCGTAGCTTCTAACACAGCGTCACGTAGCCAATACCCTCCCGTGTTCCTTCCGCCAGGCCACCCCTCCAACCCTTTCATTTGCCCAAATACTATCGCTGCAACTCTATCCACTAGAAGCAATATTGGAAGCGATTTTTAAGGGCGCGGTCTATCACAATTTTCATCATCATTATTTTATTTTTTACTTGTATCAGATATTTTTTTTCTTGTTTTAGACACAAAATTTGACTAAATTTTCGCTCTTATTAAATTTTTTTATCTCTCATAGTTTTCTCGTAATGGCTTGTTCAAGTCATATTTTGCATGTTTCCGTTTAAACTACTACACTAAAACCAACTGATATACCAAACTCAAAAAAATCACAGTGGATAAAGACATTGCAGGCTACAATGACATGCTCATAAAATTAAAGAATAAAAATTATTTGTATTTAAAAAAAAGTATTGAATTTTTAAAATTTGTAAAAGATACACCTATTTGCACAAGTCATAGTTACTTCTAGTAGAGACAAGGGTACAAATAAATATTTATTACCATCAGAGAATTGTCAGGAAGCTGCCTGAGCAAACACTGCTTGCCTTGCTTACCCTGACAAGACGCCACTGCTTACCTAATTTTACAATTAGGCCAGCGCAGGGAAACTGAATATTGTAGTACGGTTTTAATATTTCTGGAACACCATAATTATTGTAGGAAAGTTTTCTTTAGTGTGCCAGTAAAAGCAGGCTTATTTGATACAGAATAAAACAGATAGAGGAAAAAACAACCTTGCACAGTGATGGAATATGTCAGCGTTTCCATAAGTGTTCAAATCTTACAATAAAATACGGTATGTATTTACACTAGTATATCTATTGTGAATTAAAAATTTTGTGCATTATTAACTCCTACAGTAGAACTCCGATTTTACGAGGCCTCACAATGCGTGAAGATGACCTTGCAAAATTGTACAATAGAATCCCATTGTTACGACCCCTCGCGGTTTCCCGGAGAAGGGTTGTAAATGAGGAATATGGACATTTTGCGCTGATTTTGACGTACCAATACCCTATACATCAAAATTTGTTATTTTACACGTGAAGGTTAGGCATTCAGTGATCTATAGTGCAAAAAAAATAGTTTTTAAATTGTATACAAATAATTTAAATAGTCATATACAGTACCTCCATAAACATTATACACTAAAAAGCAATCTTCAGTCTCTCCTAATAAATAAAATAATCAATTAATAAAAAAAGTGTAAACATTGTGAGAAATACCAATTTAACATTGGCTTAGTATGGAAAAATCATAAATTTACTATTAAAAAGTTTATTATTTGAGATTTTAATATACGGATGTATTTAAGTAGCTGACGTAAACACTGTGTGTTCCAAGACGCGTGTGGTGGTGCGGCCGCGCAGCACATTCGGTCTAGTTGTGTTGGTATGGGGAGAGGAGAGTGGCCTGCTGGCCCTTGGTTTGTCTCCCTTTCAGTTGGCAGTATGCACGCGATCCATTCTGCTCACCTGGCGTGAAGCATACACAGAACAGCTTGTATTATTTACGTGAAAGTACTGTATTTTGCAACGATTTAAAGCCTTTCAGTGCAGCTCTTGAGTCTATTTTCTTTGGTTATTGCACATGAACTGTTGCAGCACGTCACCATTATACCGTATATACTCATGTATAGTGCACACCATGATTTTTGCAACAAGTTACAGGAAAAAAAAAAATTAGTGCCTCCCTAGTATGTAAAAAAACACACGGGAGGATGAGCCGAGAGCGAGAGCGAGCGGTGAAACAGCAGGAGGGACGCTACGATGGAGGGGTCAAGGAAGGCGGGAAGAAAGGAAAGGAAGCTGGCAACATACAAAAGAGAGAGGAAAGCTAACATTCACACTGTAAGAGTGTGAAGGCAGAGGGTGAGGGCGAGCCAGGAGAGGTGGGGCGGCTTGTCTCTTTGTCAATGTCGCTTGCTGTCTGCCAGCCCTCGCCTCGCTAGCTCATGTGTGCCTTGTTCTGCTGTGCCAGCCCCTTCCAGCATGCCCCCCCCCTTTTCCTCCTCTAAACCATTCAGATACCCTCATCACTAAGATAACATGCTGTGACAGCAGCAAGCTTGCCTTTTTTATCTTTCCTGGTGTGTTTGAGGGGGTGGGGGAAGGAAAAAAAAGAATGATGCTCTTTTTTTCCCTTCCTTCCTTTCCCATGAAAAGATAGCTGGTCAATATCTTTCTCGGGTGGGGGATGGGGAAGGAGAGAAAAGGAGAACAAAGACGCCTAACTTCCGCTTCTTACTCCCCCCCTCCAACACGGCCCAAGGCCGCCTTTTTTTTTCTCTCTGTTTCCTACTCTTGACACCAGTCAATTTACTGCTTTACTTTCGCCTTCTCACCTCCCCCCCTACCCCGTGCCATCATTCAACGGACCACAGACCTTTCTTTCACATATTTTTTTTTTTCTATTTTTTTTCCGTGTATAGTACGCACCCCTGAATTGTTATCAGTTGTTTTGGAATAAAAGTGCGTGCTATACACGAGTAAATACGGTATTTTTGAAAAACCAGCAATGCCCATTAAGAACTCAAAGTGCCAAACAGTCCTACGCAGCACTACCTTTCCAGTGCTCAGTTGCACACGGCACTACCACCCACAACGCTAGAAACAAGGGCTTGCTAATCAAGCTGCATGTCTGCACGCCCCTCTACGTGCCTCCTTGCGGCCGAACATTGACCTGCCAGGTGAATCACATCCAAGAGGCTGCGAACTCGTCGCCGAAGTGAAATTTTCAATACTATAAACAAAGCAAAATACACGTTATTTAGAAAAATGGTTTAAAATTTAATTTTACACACGACATATAACAAATAAAATTGACCCGTAAATTTATTACTTCCTAACCTTCATTAATAGTTCTAAACCCTCATTAGTACCGTATATACTCGTACGTACTGCGCACCAAGATTTTTGCAACAAATTCCAGGGAAAAAAGTTTAAGTGTCTTTCTAGCTTGTAAAAAAATTCATAGGCATACGAGGATGTGAGGGGGCTACGATGGATGAGCCATGATGAGGCGGGGAGGGGTGACGAAGGAAGGTACAGTCGCTGACAACAATGAAAAGATAGAGGAAATATAACATTCACACTGGCTAGAGAGTGAGGAGAGGATGGAAGAGAGCCTAAAGGAAGGGGATGGGGTTGCTTGCCTCACTCTTGTCTGCAGCTAACTATAAATAGCTTGCTGCCTGCAGCCAGCTCGTGTGTGTGTGTGTGCGCGCGTGCCCGCAAAACTACACAACAGTCTCCCCTGCCCCCTCTTGTGCTGTGTGTTTTCCGAGTGTGCCCCTCTTCTCCTTCGAGATAACGTGTCATGACAGCAGAGCTGCTTGCCTTTTTTATTTACTGTCCAGAGCAGAGCAGAAAGAAAGGCTAAGGAATGTGGCAGGGGGTGGGCAGCCCCAACCATCACCCTGCCTTGCCTTCCCTCTCCTAGGACCAAAAAAAAAAAAAATAGAACAGTGTCACCCTTTTTTATTCTCTTTTTTCCCCATGGAAAGAAAGCTGATCAGAAGATGTCAAAATTAACTTCTCATATTGCTTCCACCAGCCATCCACAAACTTTAGTTTTCGTTACGTCAAACGAAAAAAAAATTAAGGTTTTTTGCAGCAGTAGTTACAGCACGTTTGGGGGGAGTGTGGGGGGGGGGGGGGAAAAAAAAAAGGACTAAAAGTAACGAAGGAACCAGGTGGTGAGAACACTCATCCCAATGTTGACAGCCAGTTTAGGACTACAACTACATACTCCTCCCTCCCCCCATCCTGCCATGGCCTTTTTTTTTTTTTCAACTTTTTTTCCTATTTTTTTTCTCTCCTATTTTCCATGTATAGTGTGCTTCCCAGAACTTTGATCAGTTGTTTTGGAATAAAAGTGTGCACCATACATGAGTAAATACAATTTTAAATTTAAGTTTTATTTTAAAATTTTAATTTTATTACTAATATCCCCAATTAATATGTTGGATCACACAGTATAAAACCTCACATTTGATTAACTTGAAATAATTACATTGTTACAAAAAAAATTATCAACCAGTTATTTCTATACAAAAAAAAATTGAAATTACCATATCATATAAACCAGACCGATGGGCTGCATGCCAGTGCACGTCACATGCTGATGGTAAATACTTCTGCTGTGTTGCCAGCTTACAATTTCGTGCAGCAACTGAGCACGTCTGAGATTTAAACTGCTTTATAAACTGTAGATAATATGCATAGTAACTATAGATATTACGTGTTGACGATTGTTAACACTACAGACGTTTTACTGACATTTACGTCCCTGTAAACATCATTCAGGTATGTTTACACTAAACTTTAAAATATTTTTAAAACATTTCTTAAAGTTATTTTACATAAGGTGCTACTTTGTGCTGTATGTAATTTTAATCCGTTATTACAACAAAACACACTTAAAAAATGTTCTCCAACAAATTATGCATTACAGACGTTCTTCACATTTTTGCCGACTTCACGTGTACTACTGGATCGAAGGATACTGATATTATCAGACTGAGAAATTTTGAATTTTCGGCTATCGGATTGTGGGTGGTTTACACTGCCTATTTTAGAAATCTGTGTTACAAAAACCACTTACGTGACTATTTGTACATGTTTTTAGACAAGGAAAGTTGGGAAATTTGTCAAGTACAGTATATAGATATTTCAGTTTAAAAAATTATTCTACTTTTCAGAAATTTCCTTAACATATTAGATCGACCCTGGGTGGTTTATTTTAAAATTACCAACAAAAAATTTCAATTCCGTAAGATGGAATCGCTTTGAAATTTAATTTAAGTGTGTGTGTGTCTATATATATATATATATAGTGAACCCTCGATAACTCGGACTAAAAGGGGGGAGAAGCTGTCCGAGTTACGATTTGTCCGTGTTATCGAGGGGCGTCCGGGGAGGAGGGGTAATCAGTCAATCACAAGAAACGTGAGGAAACCAGTACGCTATAATTTCTACAAGCAAAAGAAGCAGCAATATATACTGCTTTGTACTTATCAATTTATAGGAGGGGGTAGTGGGGAAATTATCACTGTAACGGGAGAACTATAAAAGAAAGAATGTCAAACAAGCTGGGCCGCCCGACTCTTTTTTATTTATTTTTTATGCTACTTCTGGCTGATCTTTTTTTATCTGTGCTAGAAGCTGGCAGTCTGGCACCAAGGCACCCTTCAACCACATAAAAGTTCTCACCCCCTTCTCTCGTCTGGCTGACGACAGTCTATGCGTGCCAGTCTATGCGTGCGTGCGATAAGCTAGGGTGGTAGAGCGCGAGCGGAAAAAGTCAAGGTCAACCAGTACAGTCTCAACAGCAACAAAAACACTGCTCATGACCACATGCAACTCACGAGATGTATACGTGAAAAATTGCTCTACATCAGCATGTCACAGTGTCTGCAGCCAGCTGCTAGTTTCCTACGAGAAATTGTTTATTTCCCAGGGCCTCTTTGTTAGAATACGAGGCCAGAGTAACGTAAACCTTAGTCTACCTTTCATCCTTTTTTTTTGTTTAGTTGAAGTCTATGGCCGTTGTTGAAGTGATAATGTGCGCTTGTAGGCCTCCCTTCATACTATCTTACCTTGGCTGCGTCGTCATAGATCAGTGACGTCTTTACACACTCTTTACACTTAAAATAAATTTCACAAATACCATCAACATTAACGGGAACTCAATAAAAGCCCATTCACTTTAACCATTTAACATTTTCAAAAGCGAGGCCCTCTAGAATGTGCGACACGGGGCAAAAGCCTCTTTTTGCCCCCTCCCCTTTTTTATAATTTATTAAGCCCTGTTTTTTTTTTATTCGATATTGCGCTGGCCTCTAGCGTAGTGGGTTAGGCGGCAGTTTACGGTGCGAGAAGCCCTGGGTTCGAATCCTTGCTCAGGCATGGATGTTGTGTTGTTTTTTCACCTCACTTCATCCTCATCGGCTTGTCGTCGTTAAAGGGCCGTAAAACCCTCTCACCACCTTGCCTACATTGCAATGCAAACCAATAGCTTTTAACTTTTTTTTATTAATGTCCGGAACAAATTGTTTTGCAATCTTGAATTTATCGCACATACCAGAACAAAATAAATTTCCCTTTAGGTGCCATTGTGAACTGTAGTTACCGTCCAATTCACCAGCATTATACTGAACTGTTTATTTATGACGCATGTACGTGTCTGGCTCGCGCCGTGAAGAGGGAGGAAAGATAAAGAAGGGAGGCCTGCCTGCTGAGTTGCATCTCCACTCGCGCACCCGCTGAGTCGCATCTCTACTTGCGCGCCTCGCTAGTAACATTTAACCACACGGAACTTGCCAGATATTTTACGGTGGGATTATTAAAGGCTACGTAGCAGATAGCAACTGCTTTTAAAGCTTAATACTGTTTTTAAATAAAACGTAATGGATTTAAATGAGGCAGACACAATTTTCTTATGATTTTTGACCAAAAAATAATTTAATTAAAATTAATTTTGTTTTTTTTAAATTCTGTCCGAGTTATCCGAAGTCCGGGACATCAAGGTCCGAGTTTTATATATATATATATATATATACACACACACACGCACCCACCCACGCACACACGCACCCATGCATGCACACACGCACCCATGCATGCACACACACACACACAGGTATATATAAAATAATAATAATAATAATAAAAACACGAATTCATCTACCTCTAATGTTACAGGAAATTGATGCTGTCTTGGATACTAAATGACTTAAGAACATACAATAAAAAATGTTTTTTATTAACATTTAATTTACACAACTTAACATTCAGCGACTAGTGTTTTCTTCTAATGAGTGTAAATAATGAAGGATGATTCAAATGAATAAGCGTACTTCAGATGAAAATATCTTAATCTTCATCACTTGAGCTTGATGATGACGACGAAGAGGAGCTACGTTTTGCATTCTGCAACAAAAGTAAAATCACCAGAGCTAGTTCAGAAAACTCAATTAGCATGGTTTACAATAAATTTAAACTGGCTAATTATTTGTGTGGCAAAATGTGTACCATGTTGAAAGTCCATGGCTCAGTTACCTTGTCTGGTATTTTATAAGGGAATGTTGTCACTCCTTGCTCTTCTATTTTCTCTTTTAGCCTCTGCAGTACAACCCTGTTCATGTTCTCCAGACATGTCGCTTTGATCCCCTCTTCCAGCATCTTCAGTGCTTCCTCACACTTGTTCCCCTTCGCTACAAGTGGCACACACAAGCACAAACACTCATCAACATACACCCCTCGAGGATAAAACATAAAATACAGCACATCTCCTGAAAACACTGGACTGTTAACAGTGAACCATAGTAAAAACTTTATCAATACAAAGTTTTCATTAATTCTTACTAAATTTCTTTCTTCGTGGAATGAGATGATAAAAGTTAATCTTTGAGATTGATATAAATTATAACTACAGTACACATGAAACAATGTAATACAGGAAATCTTCGTTAAGACATGCATGATGGGACAGAAAAAAAAATGTGTTTATTAACCAGAAAACCTTAAAATGGTAATAAATACATGTTCATACAGACAAGACACAAAATTATTATACTTATTAAGCAGAAACTTCTTAAGAGGGTTCTGCTGTATTAAGTTCACTGGTTACAAAAATAAGTCATACTGGTGACAAGAATGTTTTCTACAAGTGTTTTTTTTCAACCTCCGATTGGCTGTAATAAAAAAAAAAAAAAAAACAGGAATAAAATAGGAAATTATTTTAATGTTAAAAGAAACGTACATCTTTACACTATTGTTCCACATAATCACTGTGCAGATTGAGGCATTTGTCGTACCGATGCACCAGCTTGCTGATACCCTCCTTGCAATCCGGATTTGGCAACGAGTGACTTCCATCTTTTCCCCACGTTGAAAAAGTGGCTCGGAGGACGACACTTCAACACCCATGATGAACTGCAGGACACTGTTCAAATGTGGCTGAATAGGCAGGAGGCATCATTCTTTACAGTGGGTATCTGCAAGCTGGTACATTGGTACGACAAATGCCTCAATCTGCACGGTGATTATGTGTAAAAATAGTGTAAAGATGTTTGTTTCTTTTGACATTAAAATAATTTCCTAATTCATTCCCATTATTTTATTACAGCCGATCGAAGGTTGGAAAAAAAAATTGTATTTACGCCCACATAGGCCCCCTATTTCCCCCAAAATTTTGACTTAATAAAAGGGAGGAGGCCTATGTGCGCAATATTAGGGAAGAAAAAAAAAAAATAAAATAAAAAAAAATTCAAAAAAATTTAAAATTAGTCAACATTAGGTATGTTTTAATGCTGTACTATTTCTATTTATGTTCTCTGAATGAAAGAAAAAAAATAAAGTTATGAAGTATCACCCTAACCAAATTAAAAAAAAAAATAAATAAATAAATAAATAAAAATAAAAATCTTAAATTTGCTAGCATATAATATGGTTCATTGTTCTACGGTAACTAATTTTATACAAAGAAATTCAATAGGTAAGAACAACGAATCACTTCCGTGTATCAAAAACGTTAACAATCAGTTGTTGAAGAGAACGGGTCGGACGGGCCATAGGCCGCCAGACCGTGCGGTGTCGAGTTAGGCCGGCCGTCCCACATTATCAAATGTAAACATGTCTGCATGGCTTCCGTGCGAATGAATTTGTTGAAACGCGAAAAAACGAGTCCAAAAACCAACGAAATGAACAGTTAGTAGTGTAAACTGTAATATAAACTTCATTACATCGTACGAGAGTCCACACGAAGCAACAAAAGCACGAACAAAGTACACGAGGTGTGCAAAGTGTGATACAACATTAAACACGCGAAGCAAAATAAAATTACCAGCATTATCCGGCCTAAGTAGACCAAAATGTTTAGTCACGACGAACTTGTTGACATTGCTACGGTACCCTGTAACTTGTTTTTCATTTTGCGCCAATCTCCAATACATGACGCTGTGATGTATTTATGACGTATTGAGCACTTTCCTATTTCTTCTGCTTCCTTAATTACTTTTAGCTTCTCACTCACTGTAAACGAACGCAATCATCGTTTTGGCATTTTGATTCTCAAAGAACTATCAAAATACTAACCAAGTCACTACAAAAACACTTATCTGCTACGTGCCGAGGACAATGCCGCCTAAACATGTGACTAGTTATCGATCGCGCCTCTAGCTCAGCATTCCTCCAGCTGCATGGCTGTGTGCGTGTGTGCCTAACTGACTGCGCTGTTGTCAAGTCTCCGCGCACACCAGTTACCTACCCACGTAGCACGCGGACTTCAAATACTAATTATTCATGTAAGTCGCGCCCCCAATTTGTATAATCCAAATTTGAGGGGGGGGGGAAGTTGCGTGGGGTACATGAGCGAATACGATACACAAAATAAACTCATATGACGGCGCGCGGGACATGGTTGCCAGACATCAGCATTCTCATTTCTCGTGAAATACACATAGGGGGGTCTATGTGCAATACAGTATATTAGCTTCTCTAAATTTGAGTTTCAAAACTTAGGGGTGGGGCCTATGTGCGTGGGGGGGCCAATGTGCACGCAAATACGGTAACCCTCGTATTTTAAACATAAATGGCCTGAAATAAATTTCATAGGTATTTTTAGATGCATTGGGATTAGCAGTAAAGACACTATCAATTATTGTCGCTACAGTTGTGGGCCATGTGTGCCCTGGATCCTATTCCTTCAGCTCTCCCTCCAGCTCACCCAGCTCGAAAAGTGAGCATCTGAGCACCCAACCTGCAGTGTGACATTGTGGAGAACTAAAACTGAGATAGTGTTTCATTGCTTCATTAGAATGAGATCTAGTACAGAGTGCTCTTTAGTTGCCCACAGCTGCCTACTGAGCACAGTATGCTTCTATTGCCAATAATAAGACCACACATAAAGTTTACAGTTTATTTATATATGTAATCAATTATAAAAAAAAGTGTTTTAAAGTTTGAAAGGAGCCAAAATGGAATAAAGTAAACTATTTTAATTTTCTAACAAAGTAATATAACAGACAGAAGTACAAGTACTTACAGTTGATACTTGTAAACAGGCACACACACACAAAGGGACGACACACATTTTTCCGCGAAAGTGCGGTCGCGACGTTTCGCCAGTATTAAACTGGCTTCCTCGGGCGGCAAGACCTGCAATCCAGTTTTTATTCAGTTTAATTGTGATTTTTTTTACTCTACAGTAGAATCCCGTCATAGTGAACACGGAGATAGCGAAAACATGGTTATAGCGAAGTCTTTTTGAGGAACCGCCAAAAAATCACAAAAAAATTTCATGAAAAATGTGAAGTTTATGAGTAGAAACATGTATGGTGAGTCGTGTGAAGCAGGCTTGCGGCGAAGTACGTGACCTTGTGAAGTAGGTATTTTGTTATCTTGACAGCCAGATGTAGAGATTACCCCCACCCTTCGTGCTGCTACCCCTCCCCTCAACTGAGAGAGTCCTCTGGCACTGTCATGTGAATCATGCTTCTGCCTGTGCATCTCGCTTCCCTCCCCAAACTCAAGCGGGCGTTGTTCTAAAAATAGAATTGCTCCCTTTATTTCCTCCACACCTTTTCAACCCAGGTGACCGTTGGCTACGATTCTGTAGTTAAGGGGTCTGTTCATGAATTTGCTCCAAAAATGGTACTTTTTGTTCGAAAATACTGAGAATGTTAAGTTAAGAACAAATGAATTACTTATGCAGGAAGTAGACAGTTCGAAGATTTTTATGATACGTCATACATACTAGATTCACTCGCACAAATTATTTTAAAAAATTGTCTAAGTTTGACTGTATTAGCTCCACGAAGTGACACTATTTGACGGAATATGAGTGTAATTATGGTGCGATGGCTGAAATCCAAGTTTTAAACAGTATTTTTTACTCGCCTTTGTGAAATGTGTTAATGCTAGCTTTGTTATTCAATCCAATATATTTGTATGATAATTTTTCTCCTTTAGATCAATTTACTATGTGTTGTAAGAAAATTTTTTTTGTTGTATAGGATTAATAAACTTATGCATTCTTATACAGAGGTCATTACGCTGAGTTTACTCTTCAAATTCATATATTGATAATGGACAAAAGCCTTACAGTTCTCGCGTAATGCGTAAAATACTGGAGTGCCGCGTGCAATTAAAAATATCTAGTTGCAAGTCAAGAGAGAGTGTCATAAGCAGCTCACACTGCTCGGGGAGAGAGCGTGCGTAAGCGGAGATGCCACGTCGTGTTCCCGCGCCGACCCGCCTAAATGCTATCTGCAGAAACGAGCAGCGTATTACATTACGCGTAAAGATACAATGGGTGAGAAATCGATTTCCCATAGCAAAAAAATAAATAAAAAGGCGAAAGCGGTAACATTGTGTTGGCGAAGAAAGAAAGAATTATCACAAGTAAACAAACAAGATCATGGGACACATAACATACAGTGTCTAAACGGTGTCCGTTTTTATATTTACGTTATTCAGTGTTCCCACAGAAATATTAAAATGAATTTCCCTGACTTTCACTGACCACTCATTAAAAATTTCCCTGACTATAATTAAAATGATTATAACAACACGCCTATCTAATGAACTTATTTTGCAGCCTTCACCATACCCATAGCTGCCCATCACTCTCCTTTTAAGCAAAAAAATATATTTTATGCAACTATTGAAATGTTTTTAATGAAAAAAAAAAAAAAAAAATGATGTTATAACCACATCAAAATTACATATTACTGAATAATAATACATACAATTATGAAATTTACACACACATATTTGTTACAAATCTTACAATAACAAATTATGCAACTTGCAAAATTTTCTCTTTACAAAAAACTATTTTTTTATTAC
>PNEQ01002832.1:0-12874 GCA_003012365.1 Medauroidea extradentata | reverse complement strand
GAAAAATAATTACACTCACTAAAACAAACTAAAAATTACAGAAGAAAGAAAGAAGAAAAATTCATGAAAAAAAAAAAAAAAAAGGGGGGGGGGGGAGGGATGAACCCCACAGCAGAAAAAAATGAAAGGTTGTGGAGAGGGCAGTTTAATGTCATACCCAGGACATTTTCACTGACTTTCTGCTCTTTTAGTGTAATTTTCCCTGACTTACGGGGTTTCAAAACATGTTTCCCTGACTTTTCCTGACCAAATTAATTTTTGCTGACTTTCACTGACTTTCTCTGACTTTCCAGGCCTTTGGGAACCCTGTTATTGTTTATTCTGCATAGCAATGAAATTTATTTTTCTAATGTGCGTAGGGCCTACACTTATTTTCGAAATTTATTCAAATGTGTATGTATAATGCAAAATGTGTTATTCCCATTAACATTTTAATTTGCTGAGCCGCATGGGTGCATTTTTATAGACACGCGACAACACGAACAAATACGCCACTGAGAAAAATGGACTGTTTCGACAAGCAAATATATAAGGCTGATATTAATCTTTATGTAACAAATAAATTACCATTAAATCAACCGTGGTAACGTTTAAGTTACAACAGGAATCTATTTGCTGCGACAATAAAGTTCTGCTGATGTAATTTTTGGTTGGTTATACAAAATTAAGTTTTCATAAAATTATCTATTTTATAATACATGCATTATATATATAAACAAACATATAATTATTGAGGTTATTTGGTGTAGGGGAAAAGGGCGCGGTTGATAAGCTACAAGATGCAGGTTTAAATCCTTGTGCATGAAATTTTTTTTCAATGTAATTACATGTTACTATTATTTGTGTAGCAGTTACTTTATAAAAACATAGTTTTCATGATTTCATGGTCAGAACAAATAAATAATTATAATAGCCTATATTTCAGTGATTGTTCAAACACATGAAGCATGTTTATTTGGTTTAACAATATCTGTATGATGTTATGAACCACGTACCGAAAAAAAAGTTTCAAACAAATAATTTGGTTTTGACAAAACGTACATTTGGTTACAGGTATCAAAGTTTGCCATTTGGTTGTTTTAAACAATTTTTTGTTTGATTTTACAATATAGGCGAAGCTTACTTTGTCGCATGACCATAATTTTAAAAGATAGTATAATTATAGTTGTTAAATATTTTATGCTATGGTTCTGGAATGGCTCAACCGGTTCCTATCATGACAACGAACTAAAATAACATTAACATTTTATGTTCCTTATTTTGGTAGTGGTGTTGGTTTGAATTATTTTGGATTTAGGACCACACCTACGTAAATAGTTGATCGAATTGTACCAAACTTATACTCTGCAATAATACTTCCTAAGCAAGTTAATAAGTATAATAAAATGCAGTAATGTCAGTGATTATGGAAGATAGCACCACCTATAAAAATAAAGCATTTTAAACATCCACTGCATGTTTTTTACTATTTTAAACTTTGCAGTGCATATTCATTATGTCTCTGAAAAATTTACCAAAAGTGCTTGTTTATGAGTTTAGGGAAAACAGGTTTAATGATTATATCGATCCATTCTTATTTTTTTTAGTGTAAAAACACAAAAAACTAAAATCTATTGTGAGATGCATTTACGTATAAACAATTTTAACCCAATATTTGTTATGTAATGTATACAATTATACTGAACACATAGCAGTGGATTTTGTGATGTTCTACATGTTTTAAAATAATATTTTCTATAACGCGTGCTGGCAATAATTTACTCTTTATCGCAAAATTCTCACATTATCGCTTTATTGTCCATTAGGAATCACATAAAAAAAATTAATGCAGTCGGTTCCAAAACATTTTTAGATTTTATTATTTTCCTTTTAATTTTCAGTGCTGTGGGGGTTTAGATGCATCCTCCATTAAAATACTTATGCACTCATTAACAAACCTTCATGTAAAGCTAACAATATGTCTCGTGTGATACGAAGCAGATAATTTTTTACATCAGCAAATGAAGTGTGATTTCTATCTTGTTTCAGGCTGTGATAGTCTGCGAAGAAACAAAAAAATTCTTAAATCAATGTTTAATCTGTTTATGGGTATTTACGTATTCATCATCATACTGTGAAAAGGAACTCTTCGAGTGGTTCAATTGCAATAATGGATTCATTAAAAACACATTTCATGCATTTTCCCCTCATTAGCGTTCAAATTTTGAAAAAATAAATAAATAAAATAAATAAACAAATAAAAATTGAAAAGTTTTTATCGTAAGTCAAGGTTGTTTTATGGGAGCAACATTTAAGTGGAAACCTCGATGATAGCCCATTGGATTCGAGATATACAGACGATTACTTGAAAACACCCTTCACACAATTTCATTACTTTTCACCCTTTCAGTTGTCAAATTTTGTAAAATAAATAAACCACATTTCAGGAGTTTAAGTAAGCATTACTGTAATAAAAAAATTGCATCAATATCTAAAAGTTCAGCGAGATTGGTATGAATAAATCACGAATTGAAAACACATTTTTTCCCTTTTTAACTTCTTTAATGTCGAATTTGGAATATATCCTGAAAAAGTATTTTGAGCCTTCACATAAACATCATATTTAAGCAAACAGCTCTTCGATGTCTCAACATTCCACGTCTTTCCACCCCTTTAATTCACGAATTTCGAAACGTCTTGAAGTCCTATCTTATATATTTGTATGTGTATCAAATTGAAGTAAAAATCACGAAGCTAGCCCGTTGGGTTCGAGCTGTACAGACGATTCATAAAAAACACATTTTGCCCCTTTTTTCTAACCTTTAGGAGTCAGATTTCGAAAAGGCCCTAAAACTATTTTTTTTTGGGTATTTAAATAACTTAATCATTTAGAAGCAAAATAGAAACTCTGTATCCGAAAAGATTCGATACTTATCAATAATTACTATGAAATACATTTCAGGTCTTTCCTCCCCTTTAAATTTGGAATTTACAAAATCCTATGGCTCATATGCATTTTTATGATTGACCCATTGATGCAAAAGTCACGACGATAGGCCGTTGGGTTTGAACTATGTAGACGAATCTTATAAAATTTTTTGCCCCTTTTCACTCCCTTAGGGGCCGAATTTTGAAAAATCACTTTTTAGTGCTCGCCTACGACAAAAGGTAAAGCACAAAAAAAATTCACGTTTCTATTTTCAGCAGTTTGGGCTGCAGTTTGATGTGTCAGTCAGTCAGTAAGTCATAGTCTGCAGATTTGTTACAGTGACTTGGTTGTTACATTTTAACATAAATGTTGTCTTTAACAAGCGCATAGAAAGCAATTTTTTCCTGTGGGGGTCCACCCTTTAGCGAGATATTTGGTGCCCAGAGCCTGAAGCGGGGAGTCCTGGGCCCTTCCCCGGAAAAATCTTGATTCGAAGATGCAAAATGGTGCCATTTAAGCTATTTCTGAACCTAAACAATGAATGTACATGCGATACAAAATTTCAAAGTTTTAAAGATGTAATTTTCTTTAGCAAACAATTTTATCAAGATTAATTATCCGAATTTTTAGCTTTGTTCCCTATTTGGCTACATATTCTGGAATGTGCCTTGCAAATGTGCGAGTTACACTGTAAAGAAACTTCCTAAAATGTTTAGGAAGTTATTTTCCCAGACACAGTACGGGACAGTTACCATACTTCCGTCTTGTAAATATGCAAACTTTTACAGTTGTTACACTACAAGTCTGGTGACTTTAGTATGCTTTTGACTGTTTTATAATTAGGTTTAGGAATGCTACCATGTATGTCTGGGAAACTATTCTACTATACCTACTTTCTTAGCCCTCCTATACGCACGTCTGGTAAATTTACAAAACTATTTTTTAGAGTGTACTTGCAAGTATGAGTCATGATATTCATCAAGTTACATGCGAATGCTTATAATTGTACTCTATAACATAATGCAGGCACTGTAGAAAATAGTTTTAGAATTGTGTCTGTCCTGTAATTTTTGTGCTAACAATCTCATATAAAACATTCTTTGACAAAATTAGTTTTTACATATTAATTATATATTCATGATACTAGTTTTTATGAACGTTGAAATATATTTTGGCACATTAAAATTTGTCGTTGGTTTCTTGCCAGTTTTGATACTAAAAAGTGGGTGTCTTACAACAATTTTTAATAAGATTTTGCAATAAAGTTATATACAGGGAGCGGAAAAATTACACGTCTTAAATGTAGGGGTGGCTTGGGGGTATTAAAACAAGTATTTTGAAGATAGGAACCATGGGTCTCCGACTTACCGTTAAGTTGTTACTGTGTGTGTACTGTGAGCGGGTATACACGATTCCGTTGTCTGCAGTGTAATGTCTCCTAAAAAGAAAGGCTGTAATGATCCTCTTCTTACTTTGACTGACAAAATAAAAATTTTACATTTACTAAAAGACAACACGTTTGTTGCAGAAGTTAGTCGCAAATATGGAAAAAAAGATTATAGTATTTGTTTGTTACGAACTAAAGCACAAGAAAATGAAAAATTGTGCCAAGTCTATTTTAGTGTAATCAGTGATGCCGTATTTAAAACGAAACTGCTAATATGTAATATATCTAACTATGGTGAAATCATGTTATGTTGATAATTTTTTTTTTCTGTAATTGGATGGTGTTATGAATCATTCAGCTATGAGCCAAATATTAGTTGCAAATAACAATGTGTTTAAAGATTCTCAGCTTTGAACAGTTCTTACGAGAAGTAGGCCTATTTTAGTCTCATAAAGGAAATATTTTGAACACGCTAGAGAACCAGAATACATTAAGACAGTTTTAAAACTGAAAACGTTTTCCTCTGTATTACGCAACATAATCGATTGGCGCATAGCTGGTTTATGCATAACGTCGTCCAATTTATATGCACATCATACAAGCAAGAAGTGTAAACAGACAATGGGGAATATGTACAATTTTTAAAAATGTTTTAAATCAAATCCGCAGGCATTTTTAAGCAATAATCATATTTTCCTTTTAATTTCTATGCATTGGTGCAAGTGTAATAGGCGAAAAAGAAACATAATTTAAAAAGCCCGCTGAAACGCTAGACTTCAGCATGGCATCCGCTGTGACATCATTTGGCAAAAATCAAATACGCTTGCTGCCTACCACCCATAGCAGTAGTGCATACGTCGCGAGAAGTATGACAGAAAGTTAAAGTAATCTCGACTTGACGCAAAACGAAAGCTATTCACATCTTATATAGTACATAAGTTGTTCTAATATGTCCTTAAAAACACTCTGGAAGGTATTCGTTGAATGAAAACGTGAAAAATTTCGGAAGGCAGTGGATATAAATTATTAGGCGAAACAGTGAATCATCACTACAATCATTGAAGCGACCCGCCTGCGCTTGGGGTATAGTTTTTCAATAAGTCAGTTGTATTTCTAGAGTCTCTGCTGTTGTTTATTTGTTTGCATAATTAATGCTAGCCAGTGTTACTGACACTTCAGAACCAAGAGCTAGTCAGCCTAGTGTCAGTCAGGTGTAGGGCAGGGTTGATGCATTTATTAATGTCAAAAGCCCCAGTGTGATGCCCAGCCACCCTACTTTAAGATATTTCCTGTGAATTATTAAAGTTCTAGTGTTTTTACAAATTTGTTAAGTCAATAATAATTGTTTCAATATGAGGGTTCCATGTTTGTTGTCGTAAGCCTAATAATTTTCTAAGTACATCATTTAGTTAAATAATGTAAAGGTTATAATTTTGCTGAACAAGAAATCACATAGAAAACCCACTCTAAATGTAAAACCGCTATTGGGACTGGCAAAACAGTACAGTAACAGAAAACAGCGTCTGGATGCAATTCCTAGTGATAAGTTTTCTCATTGGAGTATTTTAATGTTAAATTATGTGTTCTCAAGTTTTGAATGAGTTAAAATTGTTCTAAGTTCTCAATGTTCTGATGACACGTGAATTTAAAGTAAATCTGTCTTGTGTGGACTTCTCTGAAACTCCATGAAATTTCAAGCAACTTTGGACTCTTGGACATTTTACGAGAAATTGACCTTTTAAAAGTTATTGCAATTTGCAAGTTTTGTTATTTATTATAAAAATATGTAGATGAGTTCAGCCAGCCCGGCCATGGTGCCGCGGGGGTGATACCGATAGGGGTTTACAGAGGGTACTGCAAGGTGTACGGCCGGCGATGTCCGATGCCGAGATTTTATTTAATATAATTTTTATTGTAATAATTATTTACTAAAATATTGAAATACGTCTTTAAAGTCAGCGGAATTTTGCCGATTTTTCGGTGATTTTAGTTAGGTTAATTTGTATCCAGACCGGTTATTTAATCTTGCTAGAAGGTCATGGAACATTCTAACCGGAAGGTAGGCCGCCATGGTATCTTGGGACGCCATTGTGGTCGCCATTGTTGGTCACTTGGTTCTTGACCGTCGAGGAGGCCGGACGTGTTCCGTGTTGTGCGAGGTTCGCACGTGATAAGCCGAGGGGCGCGAATGAAAGAGATGGGGCCGCGATGGAAGGCAGTGAAAAGACTTTTTAAAACTATTCATTAGTAACCAGCTTCAATTTATTTGACTCTTTGATGTGAATTTACAGGCGTATCAACTGCGTGGCAGGCCCACTATCGGTTCATAATTTAAGTTTAGCACGTGCTATTTTTCTTTGTTTGAGTTTGGTTTCATTTTAGTTCAGTTCAGTTCTCTTTCAGTTTAATTTTATTTTGTACAAGAAGTTTGTACGTGCCGATGTAAGCGCGGTTGCGTGAGTTTGTTACAAGAAGGTAATAAATATGGGCTGTTAATCTGACCACGTGTTTTGAATGACGTTATGCATGCGTCTATCTTTCGATACCACGAACCCTGAGGTAAGAGTAACCGACCGCTGAGACCGGAGCATATATGAGGACTGATCAAATTACTATTTTTCTTTGTGGAACATTGTAAGCAAATAAGTGGGGCTAGTATCGTCACATCAGCCAGGTGCAGTGTGTGCGAGCCAAGCGCAGTGCCACCACATTTGGCGCCCAACGTGGGGCGCCAAGGAATTTATGTGGTGGTACCTACTCTCCACATGTTGCTATGCTCCAACTAGTCAGCGGCGACACTCTTTTATCTCAGGGTTCGTTTTGTGGATACGTGCAAGAAGAAGCAGACGTCTCGAAATAAATTCACTTATTCAAAGGTACCTTCGGTTTATTTAGGATCAAAACCTTCTGCACTCAAATACAACACGTGGCCAAAAGGCTGACTATTGATTTACATTAATGGTATTGATGAGTCGCGTGTCTATCTCCCGCGAACATTCCTGGTTAGCATATATCGAGAAAGCAAAGAAATAGTAATAAACGAAATAATGTTCAGTTAGAGCTTGTAGCGCCCACGTGGCCCCGTGCTACTGCCATCCCAAACTTGAGCTCTCTTCCCGCGTCTCATACCGAAAGTTACTGCGCCGTGTTACCTCCACGAGAGTCAGAAGAAGAAGAAGGCCGAGATGAGGTCCACATGGGGTACATCGCCTGGCAACCGAGGTCCACATGGCGACTTCCGGGAATGTTCTCGTTATCGCAAATATTAATATTGGGTGCAAGGTTACTACCAAAATATCTGTTATAAATTCAAACAAAATATATAAATTACATGCACGTAGCTAAAAACATATTACATATCATAATAAATTATAGAATTGGAATAAGTTGATGGTGCTCATTTTGCTACACTCATGCGACGTCACTTCCCTTTGAAAACTTCCAGCATCCTCCACTCGTTGTCCTCCTTTGCCGAGGCGCCGGCCTGTCTGACCGCTAATCCCATACCTCTGTCTTTCTGAATCCAAATCGGTAAAAAATTGCATAAAAGTTGTTACGGTGATTTCACACAAAAAAGTTACTTAGATAAACCTCATAAAATTGCACGCTGATTCAAATGAGCCCAAACACTGCTAGTTTACTACAAATTTGACCATTTATGGAACTTAGTACATTTTCTAACTTACAATTTAATAGTTGTCATAATAACCTTGCATGGGATAGCTATACATCTTGTCATTCTAACACCCTTGCAGCCTCCAGAAATAACATTATCTTATTAATAGTGAAATTGATGTACGGCTCACCATACCAGCTATACTTGATATTAAATTAGATTCAGCACCATGCTGTTTGCATATGTACATTTTCTAGGTTACAATGGCCTCACACTCTGTGACAGAATACAGGAGTTATACAGGAAAATCTTTCCTTTGAAAGACATTAAGTTAGAAATTTACATTATTGAGGGAAAGAGAGAACAACTTGCTTCATATTGAGTCTATGATTCGACATGCAGAGGCAAGCTACACCCAACCATTGGTATGTTGAGACCTGCAGCCCTTAGATAGCAATGGAAAAGAAAGAGAGAAAAAAAAAAAAAAAAAAAAAAAAAAAAAAAAAAAAAAAAAAAAAAAAATATATATATATATATATATATATATATATATATATATGAAGGTACCCCTGGTCACATTACACTATACATGATATTTACATAAACTTTAATTATTATTATTATAAGTTAAATGTAATCTGAGTAACCTAAACACACACTAAGCAATCTTTAAGAATGTTAATTTTTATAAACGCCCTTAGTAGCTCAGAAGAAAGAATAATATCTAGACACAGGCAACCATTGAAATATTACATTACACATCACATACACACACTTGCACATCATATTTTACAAAATACAAAATATTCTTGCGTTTCATGCATTACGCGAAGCCTTACATAGTTCGAGGTGCACCGATAGATAGCAGTAGAATGGAAGAACCCAAGGAGTTCCAGAAGTCATTGTAGGTGGCAGAACACAATAAAATATATTACTTTGTTAGCCTTGCGGCCTATTTCACGGCATTCCAATTTTGTATCTAAATATTGGAAAGCCTAACAGATATTGTTTGCAGTTCTCCTCAATATATATTACAAATGCGTACAATTAGAAGATATTCCAAGTTTGATTTACCGTTTGTAGTTTATAAAAATAATTTTTTTAAAAAGGTGAACGTTTGGCGTTACGATCAATCACATAGCAACGAACCATTGCGCTCCTATCCTGACATTTTTCACGTTTAATAGTCCTATTTCAGGTAAGTTACGAAAGAGTAAGTCAGAAAATTTACAAAAATTATAATCAAGCAGAATCGTTGGAAAAAAGACGCTGTTCAGCTTTTGGAAGCATCTTATAAGACGCTACACACAGATAGCTTTCATAGTAAAATTTTACGTGGATAGGCTAGTGATTCTTTAAACTATTATTAACATGTTAAATACAGTATCGAAGAATGACAAATATTTTAGTGTGAATCTCACGCCACTATCACATTTCATTTGATATTCTCTCAGGTGAGATCTGAGAAACAAGTAGACTATAAATACGGCCCTGAAATGGTACAAACCATAGCTACACGTAAGTCTAGTAGATTTGTATTAAGTTAAACACATATTCTGTAGCACAATTCACCACCACGATAAATATCCACCATACTACACGCTTAAAGACTTCAACACGAACGTGTTGTGGCTGCAAGTAGTTTTGTAATTTCTAAATTAAAATACAGACACCGTAAACAACGTACAGTCAACTCCAGATTTAATGACCCTTCACGGTTCCCCGGATTAGGGTCTTTATTTCGGAGGGGTCGTTATTAGAATTTTGACAAATTTTCGGTGATCCCTGACCTCTAAAATGTCGCCGTTTACCGTTTTTAATCATTCAATCGGCGTTCACTCATCTTTGGCGCAAGAATTACATGTTTTTAAAATGATACACATTTATTTTGAAAAGCAAACACATTATTTTTAAAAGTATGCCATTGAAGTGGATCTACGACATTTGTTTAGTTCAATATATCATAAACGTTGCAGATGCCATAAATTCTTGCGCCCCAGAAATGTCAATTTTGGGAAGTTATTTGCAAGAATATCGCAACTGGCCTTGCCTCAAATAGGAAAATTGACTTCCCGCCATACAATTTGCGCCGAGTGAAGTCAAGCCAATCACGGAGCGTTCTCATCCCGCTTGAAAATTTTCGAATATCTTACATTTACGGTGACTTTTTTTTACGCATTTGATATTCTTTTAAGTCTCGCCATTAATTACACATGTTATTTAGTAATAAATCTAATTGCTGGTAGTGTTTTTCGTTAAATACCCTATACATGCACGTTCCCCATTGCGCGCCTATGTAGTCGTACTTGCGATTGTTCCACCATTATTTATGTTTGGTTAACAAAGATAAAGTAAGCATTAACACTCTAGAAAAAGTATTTTAAAATGTCATTCTATCAATGCTTGTAAAGACACTTCCTCTCTGCCCAGCACACGTCCTTGGCAGTAAAGGGAGGGAGAGATAGCGTTGACGCATCATGTCGTGCTGTGTTGTGGCGTCAGCAATGGTCGACCACCTGGCTCGCTGCCTATTGCCACGACACCACTGCCCCACAGTGTGGCTCTCCCTGACTACCAAACATGTGCTGCACCTAACACATTACTTGTAATTTTTACAATATTTAAATGAGATACGGCACTTCATGAACACATTGAACAACTGTATCCGCACAAATATAGTACACTCAACTCTCGATTATATGACCCCGGGAATAACGACCATCTCGAAGTAACAACCCTTTTCCCAGGAACCGTGAAAAGAAAAAAAAAAAAAAAAGCAGGAAAAGGTGTTGCATTATTTTATTATGGCCCCAATAGTTGCAGTTGTTTCTCAAAAACTGTACTGCCGCATACGGGTGATGTTCTAAAAATATACGTTGCCGACCCTTCCTCCCACGCGACGCGATGGCCAGCTAGTCGGCCCGAACGCCCTTTCCCATCCCCGGGCCCGTCGGCGACATGTCCGCCTCTTTCCCACCACTGGACCCATCCACTCCAATACTTCGCTCACCTCTTCTTCATCACATGCGCGCCGTAACTTTTTTGCCACCGATTTCTTGTGCCCTTGGACACGGTAGGCTGTCTTTGTGTCTATGATATTACGAAAATACGTCGTGTTTAAGTTTTATTACGTTTTCCGTTTTGCTAACTAAATGATATTAAATATAATTACCACCATGTCATTTAATGATATATACAAAATAATGTTTATAAATCATTCTTTCAACAAGTGAAAGCAGAACAGTTCATAGTGACACTTAGAAAGTCGGGTGCATGTCTAAAATGTGCATGAGATAGGGCAGTACGACACTTGACAACAGCGCGTCTGGTGTGAGTCACTAGTCCACCATGTGCGCTCACGTCCACGCACACGTAATAGGCTCGACCGTAAATAACAGCAGTGGATACACTTGTATACGTCGGTGGAAAGAAAATATGTAACAGCATTGTGTAGGTTTAAAGTTGTTCTGTGAATGTGTTACCCAAGTTTATTAACAATGATCAACATCTTTATGTTTGTAATTATTTACTGTTGGTGAACAAATTGAAACTGAGTATCAAATTCCTATCCATGTACATTGGTGAAGTGTGTAAATAACTTGTGCACAGTGTAGATTCATTAAGCAAGCAGATTATTTTCACACGACCGGCCGAGCTACAGAAGCAAGAGATTGAACTGCAAAACAAAGGGAGTAGTGTTATCTTCATGTCCCATCTGCTGAGCGGCGTCAGGAGCTGTGACTAGGTAGTGGTCAAAAGTGGCACAAGTGACATAGGTTAGACACGTGTTGTATGTTGTTTTTGAACTAACCAGTTTCCAGACAGGTCCTTGCGCACACGTGTGTGTTTGTGTGTATAGTCGCTCGCTGCCAAGACAAGGTCCCAGGACGCAAACAGCGTTCTCAAAACGTATGTTTGGGCCTAATATGGCGAAGAAAAGTCTTAGATGTCAACCATGACATATGTGCCTATTGAAATAAATTACTATTTCAATCTACAACATTGCGATAGTACATTGCAGTGGCGTCCGGTCAATGTTTTGAGCTCAGTGCTCTCAATATAATGGTCTTCACCCCCTCCCCCTCTAAATCGCTATATTTTCTTTTCCTACTAATAGTCATAATATTAACACAAAGACATAGAACTTTTGGTTTACATGTATTGAGAAATTGCACTGCGTTTCATGGAAACCAGTAATATTATACTAGGGCCTAAGTTATGCATCTCGGCAATGTAACCAATAGTGTGTGTTTTAAAAAACTTTCAAATAAAGAATTAAAGTTTTTTATTAATTGCAATTTATAATTACTCTTGTCTTCTTGGAAACAATTATGTTAAACAATATTCTCAGAGTACGTCTGATCAGCATTATAAGATATCAAACGTGTTCACCAGCCATAATACACACATTGTTGTACAGCTGTTGCATGACACAGTCTGCGCCTTAACATGCGTTTGCAACCTACCCAACAATACAAAACTGGTTTAACTTGCAAAGGGAAAAAAATGCCTACAGACAGTTTGTTGTGAGTAGCCTACTTAAAATAAGAGTCCTGTTTAATTTATATTTTCAGCCAGTTTGTATCTTTCTGCTGCATATTAGCAAAAAGATTACCACACTTTTAAGTTATTATAGTGTTAAAATCTTCCCCTTTAACAAATGTTACATGCTTAACAGAGGTTGGTGAAACCGAGCCATGGATTATTTTTTTGTGGCTTCATTACACTGCTCCAAAAAATGTGTTCTAAAATGTATAGGTACTCAAATACACAAGCAACTAACGACAAGTTAGTATAAATACCTGCGAAGTAACTTCTATAGCCTACAATCTCAGTTTCTGTACATTTGTTCTTACTGCATTACCTCTGTTTCCTCACAATTATTATGTACCCGATTCGTAGATAAAATGCCAACAATTTCGCATGTGAGACGTCTTAAGACTACGTTAGAGTTCAGCTTGTC
>PNEQ01002830.1:5934-29510 GCA_003012365.1 Medauroidea extradentata | reverse complement strand
GGGTTGCAGGGGTGTTGAAGGAATGTGTCCTGTTAACTGGGCCAGAACCAACATGTCTGCAGCAAATTGGGGGCCATCTTGTCCGCAAGGTTTCAAAGCACAAGAAACAACTCCACGAGCCACAGCGAGTGGCGCTTGTGACAAACCTTGAAGTGATGTTGTGGTCCGTCTACGAGAGAGACCCAGGCGTGACAGTGCACCTTCCGAGATAAAGTTTGCTTGACTACCAGAATCTAGCAATCCCGCACTTGTTGAAAACTGCCCCATGCATCTTGAACTTCCACTACAGCAGTGGATAACATGACTGTAGCACAATTAACCTTTCGAGAAAAAGACGAGAGTACACTTGCAGCAGGAGTGGGAGTGTTGGTCTCAATCGGCTGCTCTACTGGTTCGGGGGGGTCCCTGTGGTTGGATGGGCCTAGTAGCATCTCTGTCAGTACTGGTGAAGTGTAGTAGTGAGTGATGACGAGATGAGCAATGATGACACGACTTTGATGAGGGACAATTTTTCTGCATATGAGAGGGTTGCAAGCAATTAATGCAGAGTGTATGTTCCTTGACCCATAAAAATCGCTCTTTTGCACTCTTCCCTGCAAATACACTGCAGTGGTACAGGGGATGGTTCCCTTGATACATCATACACACTGAAGAGGAAGTGACAAAATAGGTACCAGACGGATTACGCCATTGACCTTGAACCTTCCGACTGGAGGTCGGCTTACTTGAATTTGATGGTTGATGAGCCAGATCACCCTCACTGGCCATGACAGCTTCCCCTGACTTGCACTGGCGCTCGAGAAATGTCACAAAATCTTGGAGCATAGGAGTCTCCAAGTCCTGAACCATCAGCTCCCACAGTTTTCTAAGTTCCCCATTGATACGTTTCTCTATGAGGTGAAGGAGGAGAAGATCCCATTGGTCCACTGGCAAATTGAGCGCCTTAAGGGCTGCCACATTTTCTGTTACTGTTAACAGAAGGCTACGCATGGATGCAGTAGAGTTTATACTGGCAATCGGGACTTGGCAAGATGGCATCAATGTGGTGCGCCATAATTAACCTTTTATTTTCATACCTTTTTTCCAATAAGGCCCATGCATCTTCAAAGTTGTCCCCGGTTAAAGGCAGGGCCTGCACTAATTCTGACGGTTCACCTTCCAAGGCCATTTTTAGGTATGTAAACCTCTCTACATTGGACAAGTCCTGGTTACTTAAGATCAGTGCTTCAAACAGATTGGAAAAGTTAATCCAGTCAGTCACATTTCCAGTAAAACGTGGTAGTTTTATGGTTGGTAATGTCACTCGCGATGATGATGAAGACCCCTTGGCACCGTGTCCCGGTTTGGAGTCGGAGGAAACAGTATCTAAAATGGCCATTACTAAGTAGTATTGATCATGAAACTCGTCAAGCCTTTTGGTATGTTTGGCTTGATTAAAGTCTGCCTTTCCCTTTGGTTTACATAGAAGTTCAAATTATAAGTGATCATTCTCAAAACTTGTCTTAAGTTCAGGCAGATCTCGACACGTGGAGATAAACAATCTGAGCTGTGAGGCGTCATTGTTGACCTTGTCAGCAAGGGTCGCTGCACGTTTCAACCTATTTTCCGCACGCTGCAGGCGGCCAGCCAAAACCTCAATCTTATCCGACATAGCCTGTGTGAGCGTACAAACGTATACAAACAGAATTCAGCAGTAAGCAATCACGTAGCTGCATCCAGTCGTACGAGGCGCGCACACAAACATGTAAATGTAAACAATCGTCTGTTTGTTGTGCGATCGATAGTTGATATTACTCTCACAACAATCGATATATCATTTCGACTCGATTCGCATTCACGACGCTCGACGACATGGCTTCATAACCAACACAACAAAAAAACTCATGTTAACAAACACAATTAGGATATCGAAGTACGACTAAACATGTGATAACACGAAGTAATTTTTTTTCTCTTAGGAGTTCTTTTCACACCTCACTGGCTGGCATATTCGTACGAACAATTCTCGCCCGTCATACACGATGCGAACGAAACAAACCACGCTACGCATAAACCGCCGCTAACCACGAACACTGGCGCGATCTGGCCCGGAGGACCAAAATGTCTGGGCTCGGCGAACACGAAAGTGGACTGTATACAAAACAAAATGCAAAACGACGAGCACAAGCACCGCGCGACTCACCATGATTACTCCATTGTAGCGACTGTCTCTCCAAGATGGCGCCCAAGATAGCGCCACCGCAACCCAAGGGCAAGAGGCGGCAAATTCAAACTTCAGGCAATCAAAATGGCCTGAACAGGGGTACAGTAGAATGTAGGTGGAATATGATGAACAAAGCATCTCTTTTACAATGTTAGGACAGCCTGGTCGACCTATACAGTTGTCTCAGTTTTTAATCGATTTGATTAAAACATTTTTTTTTATATTGCAAGATATTTATCAAAAGAGCACCTGCATTAGAACACTTACACAGTTAATTCTTCACTAATGTGACTGGTACTATAACTATGAAAATACTGTATACATACTGCAGTAAATATCGTATTTACTCAATTGTAATTCAACCTTTTTTTACTGTCAAAAATCTCCGACTTGCTTACAATTTGGCTCAACCATTTTACATACAGTTTGACCAAACATAAATAAATGTTTATAAATCAGGTAGTACACTTTCATCAGTACCGATACGGACGTAAACATGAACATAATAAAAACGTGCAGTTATTGCTAGATGGAGTGTGATCTCTAGCAATATCATGGCAGGCCGACAAGTGATGTCACTGCGCTGGTGCCGGCAGGCCCTTGGTCTCGTGCATGCCAATCTGACAGTGTAGTCGCCGGCACCCTGCAGTACACGTGTGCCACCGGTCCGATACGGTACCACTACCGCTGTATTTGCTGCTTGTACCTACAGTAGAGTCCCGTTATAACGAGGTGTTACGGTTCCTAGTTCGAACCTCGCTATTGCCGAGACCTCGCTGTCAACGAGTTTGGTCTATTTTGACCCCCCAAAACAAAAAAATTGCCCTAAAATTGCATCAACTTGTTACAACAGGGAATATTAATGTTTTGTATTAATTCAATCATGTATTATTTACAAATATTGGCTTGTGCCCTTCGCAATCAACATATAAAGTAAGTTTGCGGGGGACGTAACTCGGCCGCCGCAGTATCGTCCAAAACTCAGTCACTCTGCCGCAGTGTCTTGGCACGGTATGGCCGGCGGCTGCTGCTGCTGCATGGTGTGATCGCCTCAAACCAAATAGCAACAAATACCGTATTTACTCGCATAATGGCCGCACATATTTGACCAAACTTTTGCCCCAAAAAATGGGGTGCGGCCATAATGAGGTGATTTTAAAAAAAAATTGAAAAAAAAAAAAAAAAAATTATGTGGGGGGAAAAAAGTTGCATTTGCATTTGTTAACAGGACTGACTTGTTAACATTAATTAATATTGCGTAGAAATATTAAGAATATTCCTGTGATTCGCCGATGACCAGCTGGCTTAACGTGTGTTTACGTGCACATGTAGTGCCGCGTGCCGGCCAGGCCGCCAGGCGCCAGCGCCGGGTTGTGTTCCAAGCTGACTAGCTGGCAACAGCGCAGTGAGTCATCATCTGCTGCAGCACATTCCGTTCTCACCACCACTACCTCACGTCCCTTCCCCCTCCAGGTCATTCCGTGACCACCTAAGTGGAGTGTGAAACAGAGAAGGTAGATGTGACTGCAGGTCCACTGGTCCGCTGCGTTTACCGTACTTTACTCAGATCAACACATGTTCCCGCGAACTGTCGCATTTCTACATGATTTTAATTATTTGTTTTATCGAAAATAATGTCAGCAATTTTTTTTTCATTATATTACTACTATATAACCATCTTAACACACTGCACTAAAATGGAAATGGCTTTAAAACACAACTGTTTACAATAAAACCTTTTCAAACATGTTGTGCAAATTTTAGGTTAAAGTTACTGTTATTTGAGTTTATAAACAAAGACAAATGAACGCAGGTAAAGAGATCAGTGTTGCCAACATAATTACAGGGATTGATAGCATTTGAGGCAATCAATAATGCTAACAGCGGAAATTCTCTTGCTGCCATCTTGGATTTATTGTGCCTTGAGCGCAAGCATTACATGTGATCACATTCATTCTTCTGTAGCTTTGCACATGATCACCAACTTGGCTGTGGTATTTTTTCTTTGTTCTATTTCGAAACACGTTTAGAAGTCCTTTCTTCATCATGTGTGACACTGACATCTTTCCACGTTTTCGGAAATTCACCAGTGAATCTATCAGGGGTTTATTCACCGGTTGAGGCCATTACGGAGTGTCGGGTACTAATGGATTGAATCTACTCGTGTTAACATTATACCGCGATAGAAATCCAAACTGAATAATTTGGTATTATATTAGTAAATATAATTTATAGAGACAATTGTTTTCGTTAAAAATATTTCCAAGATTTCTTCAATATTGATGAAGTGATTTAGTTGGATTTTTCATTATTTTTCATCTCATTTCGTCATAAATTTCATCAATTTTGTAAACGCCAGACAAATATTTTGGAGGTACCTATTGAATGTGTGCAAAGTATTTTACTTTAAGTTAAACATTTAAATAAAATAAATTTCGTTACACAAATATGTTAACCATGTGGTTGAAAATCTACCCATTTGTTACTTTTGATGGTTAGATTAGGCATATGAAACACACTGATACATGTGAAGGAAATGGGGGATACAATTTTATAAACTAACATTAGTCGCAAGAATAAGCTACTATCAGTATTATTTTTCTCAAGTAAAACCAGACAGTTTCTAAAAATAACACAGAAAATTCAATACAGTACTTAATATTTGGTTATGTTGAACCTACAGTATGTTTTCAATTATACCTAAAAATTTAAATAAACTGTGAGAAAAATTTATGTATGTCATATTTTATGGCACTGCGTCGGTATTAATTACTTGAAGTTACAAAAAACACCAAGAATGAAAGACTTTGAATAGCATAACTTATATACCTTCAATTTGTTCATTCATGTTTCACCTCTACATGTTCTTTTTAAGACGCATAAATTTTACCCCCGTTGTTTTCACTCTTTTTTGTCCATGGAAAATTTAGCTGAATTATTTAATTCGTTCCTTACATTTTATGTGATGCATGAATATAGTTTGCTGTGTAATTTTCCTAGACACCCATTCTGGCAAATTATACGTCACAACTAGGGTTGTGTGGGATCCCGAGTCCCGGGAAATTTCTCGGGAAAAGTGGCTTTCTTGAATCCCGAGCAAGAAACAATATTTCCCGAGAAAAATTTAAAGTGTTTTCAAAAAGTATTTTATTAGCTACCAACCATAATTCAATGGATTTACTATTCAATTATAATAGTAATTATTAAATCACGCTGTCACAATTTGTTCGCAAACAGATTTCAGACATACCTTGTCAGTTTACTCCAAAATATACTTGCGTGCGTTGTGAAAAATATAAACGTAAGCGGTGGCTCCCGTGACATGTAAACAAACTGACGAGAGACATTATAAATTACTAGAGTCCAATAACTGCACATCATACATGAACGGGTTAGGGGCGCAAATTTTGAGAAGCTAAATCCATGATTTGGTGAATGAATGAGATTTAAAAGTAAAATCACTATCCACAACACGACACGAATGCTTGCTATTTACATCGGCCATCTTTGCCATCGCGCGCTGCCAACTGTAATTTATTTTGCTGCCGAAGAATTTCAATAATACGCCGTAAGACTACATAAATGTCACACAATAAATAAATTGTTTACCAGAGCTTTAATGTTCTTCGATATAAGAAGAGAGATTTCGCTCAGCTACGTCAAAGCCCATTTTTAAATTCCATAACCGAACGAAGTTTGCCACAATTATGCTGGCGTGTCTCACAATGCAATCTTCTGACCCGATCCATCCATGCTGTCCTGAAGACAAATGTAGGTGTAGTTGGGAGTAAAGTAGGCTGTCATTACTGCTTACGCATTTTTAATGCAGACATTTTCTTTTAATTAAATTAAGCAAAGTCCACATGCTTTATGATGTTGAAGAAGTCGACAAACTTTTGGGGTGGGCAGATCTGCACCGTATATCACGTGAACAATTCACTCAATCAAAAGCCACATCGGTTCAACACAGGCCGTCAACATGGACGGATCAGTCAGACACGTCTGCATAGTTGCAGATCCCTAACATATTTTGTTTCGGCCTGTTTTTGAACTGAGTGAATTACGTGAGTTGATATTTCATAATAGCCTTCATATACCAAAAGATCGAATTAAATATTGTGTATATTTTCGGCAATTTTAATGGGTATTTTACAATAGTAAAACTGGAGGAGAAAAAAAAAAACGTAATCAAGTAATGTGTTCATTCTAGGGGAACATAACCTAAACAAACATTGCGAAATTTTTTATTGGACAATGGACAGCATTGCGGGAACATGCAAAGACGTTGCGAGCCCAAGTAATGATGAAGTAATGAAGTTTGTAGACTTAGCGGTTTAAACAGAGTGGTTATTGTTCTGAGTTTATGTTTAAAACCTAATTTCAACTAAAAACCTAACCACATAGGCTACTTAGAACTTGTGCATTAAACCTGTTGACGCAAAGAAATGTGTTGATAAGATATAAAAACATATTTTATGAAAGGCCAAAAAATTAAGAATTTCCCGATCCCGTCCCGTTTCCCAAAAGAAAAATTTTTTCCCGCCCAAATATTTCCAAACCTGAAATTTTCATTTCTGCACAGCCCTAGTCACAACATCATTACAAACGTACATTTCTTTGTTCGTAATTAATGTTACCATATTAAACTATATAATATTTATTTTATCACTATGAATTTCAAACAAAAATGAACAGGAATCACGTAAAACAAGGTTGAATAAACACGTTGCGTCAATTTTAACCCTCAACAACCACCATTTTCATGTCTCTTTCGATACTCTCGAAACTCGCCGTTGTAGTCGAAAAATCGATTTTCTCTATTCATGTATTCAATATCTCGAATCAGTCGTAATTTATTCGGAACACGTCAAAAATAGAGTAATTTTTTTGTAATTTCTCACATAATTAATCAATTTGACGATTTCAAACAGAAGTGACAAATTTCATGATTTCGCGCATCGTGAAAATCACTTGTTTCTAATAATTTATAATTGAAATTTGCAAATAAAATAAATAATCTATTTTTGCAGTAAGTACACATTTTAAATTACAAACAATTTTCCGTGCAAAAAAATATGGTAAATTTACTTTCCGTAACCTCACATTCCACAATTATTTAAGTTCTTTCAAATGTTTTTTGCAAGATTGGGTTCAAAAATTTGCTGTTGGAAGTTCCAGTGCATCCACCAGACTCACCGGATTTTCGTGTTGGTTGAACTGGTGGATACAGCGATTTAACAGGTTGACATCAAAACTGTCATTTACGAACGTCCGATGTACACCTGTGGATGCAGCAATGAATTTCCGAATTCCCGGTTTGTGTTCATAATGTCTTCGGGTGGCGATAAACATAAACAGCTGGAAAAATTAAATTTTGGTGATGTGACACGAGGGAAAATTTAACACTGCAATAACTGGCAAACAAACAGGACCTGAAGAAAGTAACGTAAATCGCAGGAAAACGTAAGTAACGAGAATGTGTATACGAGGTTTCACTGTATTTACTGTAATTACAATTTTTGATAGCATAATACATTAGAAGTCAATTATAGAGTATATTTAGTTATACAGCAGTAATTTTATGGCCATAATATTAATACGTATGTAAATAATAAGGAATGGTCACACCCGGCATACTGCAGAATCTTTTTCCTGCATGTGTCATGTTCTCCAACATGAGTGTTGTAACAGACGCCTACTGTATTTGTACATTATGCATTGTTTTCATTTTTCTGGAAAATTTACATTTTGTATTGGAAAACCTGGAAAAGTCTGGAAATGTTTTTACCCATGTTTGCTGGACATTCTGTAATACGTCTAGCTTTGCCTGTTTTTATTGTAAGTATTTCTTCAATACCAAGTCTATCACATAGTGAAAGTGCGTCTTGTCCATCGCTCAAGGGCTTAACTGTCACCTATATAAATGACTTCAGTACCGCCAATGCTTCTGCAACATCTGCTTGCATCAGCTCACTGTTGTTGAACTAATGAAACAATACATTATCCAGATCAGAATGATTGGCATTACAAGACATCTTTTAAAATAGCTACTAACAAATTTAATTCAGGAAAAGCACGTGTTATTCTGAATTTTTCAAAATAGAAATAACTTGCCTGCCAATTTCATTTTTTGGATCATTTCCCTCTTCTCATTCATCAATAATGCCACCTGGTGAAGCTGGCTCTGCCTTTGTTTTTATGTTCTCCTACCTGCAAGTACGATTCTGTGAGTACTGTACTTGTACATTCCTGTCCACATGTTTTAGTAATTCGTCTCCACATTAAGTTATTTTATTTTTCTTATACTCACCATTGTAACTACACAAACATTGAAATTACATATGTACTGGAAAATAATAGTATTTGACCACATCTGACAGAGCTCTATTAGCTTTACCACAAGGAAGGTAGTTTAAGTCTATGTTTCAGCCAGAGTGGTGAATAAGTGATTCGCGAGCACAAATGGCTGAGTGTGCCTAGAGTGGTATGGTAGCAACACTTCAGCTCATGTCAGTGAATAAATTCAGTCATTATGGAATTAAGGAAGCATCATCACTTGTTGTTCGATGATGATGACAAAAAGTAAATTTGCTTATAAGGAAGCGTCCTGTAACCGACCGTGAGGCAAAGGTATGGTAGTTATCACCATTTAGATCCTCAATTGAGGAAATACCAAACAGATTTTTTGAGTATATCAGACTGTGTGTAGGGACATTTAGTGTTTTTTGCACAATATGAGATAAAGAATGAAAGGGAAAGAGACAAATTTCTGACAGGTAGTTTACTCCAGAAGATAGCTTGGTTGTCATATTGAGGTGAGGTATTGCAGTGTTTTGCGTGTGGCAAAATTTATAGATTCAAGATTCTAACATAGCGTATTTTTATTAACGTTATTAAAATGTTGCAAGTTACAGATATTTAAAATTAGTCGCAAGGTTTTTTGGATACTTTGCATGCTAGTAAGCGCACCGTGATTCTGGTACCCGTTCTTTGTGTGATACCAGTTAGGTATGAGGTGTGGGCCAGTTCTCTACTGAACCTAGGTTATCGTATTTTTTCTTGAAATGCCCAACTTATTTTAGGTAAGATTCTGAGTGATGGTGAACTGCTGCAGGAGAGATTACCGTTGTGCCTGCTGTATCTGAAAGGGCACGATTGAAGAATTCCTGAACTTTGGAGTGAATGGTGGAATGTAACAGGATTGTGTTAGTGACAGTGACAGTGGCTGTTCTTGCTACCACTTTTTGTAATGTTGAAACACTACTTGCTTTATGTTGTACTGTCAATTCAAGCTTTCCAAGACATGTAGAGGACTGAGGAGCAAACTTTTAAAGAACAGCAGGTCAGTATTCTCATCACATTTGGAACCCTTGCAACATTCTTCTTCAAGAGATTTTCTTTTGCTGTATTTCCAAAAATTGATTATTAAATTCCTGACGAGAGGAGGAGATACTTAGCAACTTTGGGAATTAGTGGAAAAAAGTTTCACTGTCTCTGTCATTACCTAGTGTGAGGAGGGAACATCAGCATCAGAGTCATTGTCGCCAACATATTTTGTTGCAAATACTTCACATTATAGCATAGTGATATTCCTTTGCGTGGTGTTAGTTACAACAAAGTTTTCAGTGAACATCATGTGTTCGAAGAATGGCAATCTCACTCAATATATTTTACAGCTTTGGAATCCTGTTCATTGTCTTGATATCTTTGGGGTTCTTGCATTTCTTATTAGTTTAAGGCCTTGAGAATTATTTAAGGTTTATTGTTAAATACTGTATTCTTGCATCCTAGCCAAGCCATGTACAATTTCACAACACTGGACGACATTGAAAATTATTGATTTGCTAAATAGCCCTGAACACCATGATCTGTAAACAAGTATGCTAGCTCTGAGTGACAAATGCTGCTTAGAAATCAAAATCATTGGGTTCATGAGCTCTATCTTGCACAGTCAGTTGCCTACCACCAGCGTGGCCATCCTCATATACTACCCTTGGTTGAATTTTTTTACTAGGAGATTGCCGACGGTTACTTTTTTGCCCCATAACTCACAAGCCTGATAGAGGCCTAAGAAACAGCCATCATGACACCAGTACTCTGCGTTATCAATTGCTGCAATTGTGTTTACGTGATGTAGTGCTATCAGCTCTAGATGCCTATCACTGTTATTATGTTGTATGATGATTCAGCATTATCTTCCATGACCTTTGTGTCAGGTAGCATCGTGAGTTATTTTGTCTTGATAACAAAAACATCTCAAAAGATACTTGGAATGTGCAGATAGAAAATAGTGTTTAGTGTTTTGAATAGTTTTCAAACAAATATTAATTTTTTCGAATAGTATTTCAAATACAGTACTTCTTTTTTTATGTTTTACAATTCCTGTTGTGTAATTGTGCATTTACAATATAAAAATGTACGATACCGTATATGGATAAATGCATCAAAATGTATCTGTTTTTACTTGATTACTTTGAAAATTCTTAAATCATACATATTTGTTACTGTATACCAGTACTTTCAGCAATATACCACTTTTTCTTCTCAGTTAAATTTTTTTTTATATTTTTGTTTATGGGGGGGGGGGTGAGAACAAATTTGTTTTGTAAGCAGGTTCTTACTACAGATGGCACACCTGTTTCCTTTTTTTACTTCTTGCTCACATGTATAAAGATATTAAATAAAAGTACTATTATAATATTATAAGAAATCTAGATCTTAGTACAGTAAACCCTCGAACTAACGACACCGCACGGTGCCAGATAATTATGTCTTTAGATCGCCGATGTCGTTAGTCCCGAGGTAATTAATTTTAACACCCCTAACATTAAAAAGAATTAAAGTTTTTTTTTCCATTAAAGTTAATATAGAGCAATTACAGACTTAAACACTTTTTCTTGAAATAATATTTTAGTATAACGAAAAGATGTCTTCCAAATAAAATGGTGCTCCATAATTCCCCATGTGCCGTGACGCCTGCGGCCGCAAGATGCGAGGCGCACTAGGTCTGGTTGTGGAGGTATGGTGAGGGGCTGGAGAGGGGAGAGCTGCCGGCCAGCTGGTTTTGGCTTGTCTCCCTCAACTCGTGCGTGCGTGATTCATCCTGCTTGCCTGGCACAAAGCTCACCGACAACATAACGACTCATACTGCAACGATTTAAAACATTTCAGTAAAGCCATTGAGTTTTTTTTTGTAATCACGCATGAACTGTTACAACTTGTCGCCATTATACGATTTTAAGCAATACGAATAAAAATGCTTCTAAAATAAAAAAAGCCTTCATTTTTTAAAAACCAGTATGCCTGTTAGAAACGTGAATTTGGAGCAACTCAGAAGGGCTAAAAACTGACTTCTCAAGGTGATGTCACTAAAAAAACGAATGAATTACTCGTCGTTTTAAGTAGGACTATAGGAAAAATCGTAAAACTATGCACAACGCACCAGTTTAATGCTCTGCATTGTGAATAGTGGCAGAGTGGCTCTCGATACGCAGGTTACAGTCGCTATAATCGCTGCCCTGTTGAACGAGCATAATTAAAAATCTTATCTGCCCACATGTAGAATACGTGACTATCGTAGGCCGTTTTTACGCTGCAGCCGCCTCAGGTGCCGAATGTTCAATAACAGCTGAAATTGTCAAGGTCAAGACGATCTGAATGCGCGCAGCCAGATGTGAAGCAAGAGAAAAGAGATGAGATAACACAGGATTGTTTTCTTTCTTTTTTTGACTCGTTTACAGACTGAATGCCAAGCTGGTCCTTTTTTTTTGGCAGTGCTGTAATAAAAAAAAATAAACGTGTCATCTCTTCATCCCCAACCCCTTGGGCTCTCACCAGGACCACGGAAACAAAGACGATGGCTGGGAGATGGTGGGAAAGAAAGGGAAACATGTGGCACTGCTTTGCGGCCAGACAGACTGCTAGTTGTCACGTGACTTATCACAGACGGCGCCGGCAGTTGATGCGAGCGACCGCATGCACACAAGCGTAATCTGGTTTGTCAGTAGGGGGTGGGGGGGAGTGAATGGTTTCTGGCTGGCGTGACAGTCAGGAGGGGTGTTATCTGTTTTTAGCTGTTCGTTTCTAACAGTACAGCACTCACAGAGCAAAATACAACATGGACAAGCAACAAGGTGGCTGACTGCGTGGCACAGATGAGACGTGTAGGAGTAAGGAGAAGAAAGTGCAGAGAGGAGGGCGCGTGGAAAAATGTGTGATAGGCGTGAAGGACGGCGGGAGGGTGGAGAAGTGAGGAGGAGATAAGGCAGCGTTAGTCATCACGTCTTACATATGTTGGTGTTGTGCGGGCGGCCTATCTCACCAGGGGCGCGCGCTTTAACTACATTCCAGCCGAAATTTCTAACATTTTTTTACAGTTGTGTTTTATGTTTCACAACTGGATATCACTAATTTATTATAACTGCAGTATGTTATTGTTTAATGTCCGCAAATATATTTTTAAATTACGTTTTACTGTGATCTATTGCACTTTGCTTAGCTTTGATCAATTTTGAAAATATTAATTTTTCCAGGGTTCCTGGAAATTATGTCGTTAGATCACCGATTTCGTTAGATCCGATGTCGTTAGATCGGGGGTCTACTGTATGTAAGAAACATTGTAATGCTGCTGGTATTTTTTTTTTATATTCTGACTAATTTTTGGCAAAATAACAATGCCACTTTCTACATGTTTACCATTTGGAAAGATTTGTAAAATAAATTAGGTTATGGTCAACTGGCTAATTGTATTAGAAAATAAAATATTTTATCAGTAATTAATATATGTCTTCCTATTAGATGTCTGCATTGACATCAGTGTCTTGCTTACTTACAAAACTGTTTAAAAGGTCACAATATTAGCTGTACGTTAATTTATTTCATGAACTTGCATTATTTGATGCCAACAATCATCTTACATCCACATTTTGGTCATACTTAATTCGGAATTGCAACCAACAGAAATAGTTGAAAATGATGTTTCCTCATGTTTTAGTCATTTTAATTGGTGTTTCCATTCTTTGTGACATCGCTGTCTGTCTGGCGACGTTTTTAGTACGTTCTGTTACGAATATCAAAGTTATAAACTTAACTCCTTCACAGGAAACATCTTACTTTCGCTGTAGCTACCGTCACCACTGCTACCAACTTGTCTACCGAGATGTTCAGTTACCGCGTAGACTTAAGGCTCGGCATCAGTCGCCATATTGAATTATTTTATTTTTAGCTCTTATGAAATTCTGAGAAGAAAAATGTAAAATGTGTTACTATTATTTCTATTCTATTTACCTTGCGCTACAGTAAGAACATCACAGTTGAACTTTTAACATATATTTAAGCCGTAATTAGTCGAGTAATTTTTTTAATATTCTTAATTTGCTGAACTAATTACGGCTTAAATACACATTAAAAGTTCAACTGCGATGCTTTTATTGTAGCGCAAGGTAAATAGATTTGATTTTATGGTAACTTCTTTCACATTTTTCTTCTCAGAATTTCATAAGAGCGAAAAAAAAATTCAATATGGCGACTGATGCCGAGCCTTAAGAGTGTAAGTTATTACAATGTTAATGATTATTTGCTTGAGTATATGTATGACCATGAATGAAAATATAGTTTTGTAACTCACATCAAGGTGCCACACATGAAATGTAAATATGTATTTGGGTTTGCTGAATGTTAAAAATATCTGTGAAAACTGATAAAATCAATTAAATTGTTATATAATGCTTGTGAGTAGAAAATAACTATGTTATCCGCATAGATTTATGTAGAAATTTGTTTAAAATTCACTACTCAAAATTGCTAGAACACTTAAAAATTTGAGAATCTGGTACATACTATTTATTTTTCGAATATGAATAGTACAAATTTACTATACGAAAATTATATGATAATTAAATTTTTCATACACCTTTAAAAAGTACAGTTCTCAATATAATATAACCCTGGTTAATGTTTCCATTTAATTTTTCCTGGTATTGAGGTTACCTTCATTTGATCCCTAAAACTGTTTTATAATTAAATAGCATATTAACCTCCTATAATGTTTTCCCATTTATAAACTAGAAATTTTTGGGTCCCTTCAAAAACATTGGCCAGGTTTCTACTCTACAAACAAGACTTCTACCACGTATAGAGCGAGATATTGCAGTTGTTGGACACTGCTGGACACTGGTTTGATTCCCAGTCGGCTATCCTTAGTTAGATCTTCTGTAACACTCCAACCTAATGTTGGGATTGTTCCTGACTAAAGGCTGAGACAGATTCCTTCTCTTATTCTGTTTGAACCATAGATTCCATCTGTAATGATCTGAAGTTGACAAGATGCTTAGTCTTTCTACCTTCCTACGTTCCTTTCATCTTGTATGTAATTTGCATTGGGATGGTGCAATATAATACTGTATTGTGGTAGTAATGAATGTATCATAAGCAATATTTCTAGGTTTAGTGAAGTTATTCTTTATTTTATTGCAGTTAATACATATAGTATAAATTTTTTATATTGTTAACTTTTGCCAGGTTAATGGTATTATGCATAAATGGGTGAATTTTCAGGAAGTTATCCGTAGTTGCGTCATTAAATATTAGTTTTCTTAAAATACAGGTTTGCCAATTTGAGGCTCTACTGTAATTTGTAGTTTGAAAGTTTCTGTAGTGTTAAGATTATGTTGCTGTATTCAGTAGAAGTTGAATTGTCTTTGTTATTTGTAGTTACAGCAGTTAGTGTGGTTTGTGTGTCAGGTACGCTCAAAATCCATTGAGTGCATTGTTGAGCTGTACAGCCGGAGTGATGTGCACAGTATAATAGAAGAATACGCCATCTTCTATTTGAGTTTCCTGCGCTTCCCTCAGCCACCTGACCTGCTGTTTGGTTTTGATAGAGGCCGTCCCAACAAGATGGAAATGTGGTCCGACGATATTGTCAGGGCATGCTTGTATCTGTACATGGCTCTCCTGCCTGTGAATGAGAAGCTGATACATGAGTAAGTGATTCGTCAATCACATATGTACATGTATATAAATTTTTGTTACATATTTGTGCCCGATGGATATATGCTATTCATGTAGTATTTGTGATGCCAATGCTAAAAATGAATACTTGGCATTTGAGATCCTTACAGAATTTTAAAATTACAGTATATACACTAGACCCCCGATTTTATGAGCCCTGGATTTAATGAAGGTAGCGATTCTACGAATACAATCTCAGGAACCCTCAAAAAATAACAAAAGTCTATGACAAAATAATTTAAAGGAATTACATTGACAATGAGTAAAACATATGTATATTATCTAATTCACGGCATTAAAATATGAATTGTAGAGTTGCAGTTATTACTTGGTAAGTCACAATATTAAAAATAAAACAAAAGTGAAAATCCGTTAAAAAATGTGGCAGTGACAGTTTGAAAACCTCGCGGCGGCAGCGCCGCTTGTGCCTAGCCGGCCGGCCTGTCTCCATCAACTACGACGTAGTTGGATCTATATTGAGGTCGTACTATAGCCGCAAAGTTCCAGCGCATGCGCTTATGCTCATTTAACTATAGTATAGCCTCCTTCTAGGCTGTTTCACGACGTCTTATATCTCTCTCGCCTCGCGCCAAATGTGTTTACGTTTTTACACAAACCCTATAAATAATAATGTGAAATTATTTTTTATTTATTGGGTTAACACCATACGTACTTAAAACAATTAACTTGGTACATAATTTGCTTAAAATGCATTACTTCGTGTCGTAAAACCTGCATTACACAAGTGAGCATGATAATAGCGCTACCTATCAGCTACGTGTAGAAACATTTGTCTCCACAATGGTTATGTCGAACTTGACAAATAAATAGACGATCGTGTATTACGTAATTCTGGAACTCCTAATTTATTTTTACCGCATATACTGGCTGTGAAAGTGATTATTTGCTACCAGTTATACATGTAATTCTCACGATTTTAGGTAAGAACATCACAAAATGGCGTTTTTAGAACATTGAACGTCGGAATATGCTACAGTGATGCTATCTATTTTCCATCTTGTGAACATTCGTACAGTTGCGCTTTGCGCTATCTGTCCGCTCTGCGCGCTACTTATATGTACGTTCGTGTACAACTCATCAAACGTCGAAGGATTGTTTTAACGTTAAGTTATATAAAACTGCGCAATGAATAAATACATCCGTTTTTTCCTTCTTTCTTTGGTGAATAATTTACAAGGGCATTGTGCTAGTAACGAATGCCTACTTTTTTTCAATTGAACGCTACACAAATCGGGCTATTCGCTCGCAAGAAGGCACTCGACACCTCTGTTTTCTAATTTTTTTGGACAAGGGTCGGTCATATTTATTGTTTAGCGGCATTCTTTTAACTGTACGACGTCTGCCTATTGATATAAATTTATATTTCAACTATCACTTGAGTTATTTTTTCGTTAAATGCTAAGGAAATCAGGCTATTCGCTCTAGAGAAGACACTAGGAATCTCGATTTTCTCATTTTTTAGGACAAGGGTCGGTCATATATATTATTTAGTGATGTTTTTTGATCGTTAGACGTTTGCCTATTGATATAACTTTACATTTCCACTATCACTTGCTTTATTTTTCCATTAAATGCTACAGAAGTCTGGCTATTCGCTCGAGAGAAGACACTCGGAATCACAATTTTCTCATTTTTTGCGGACGAGGGTCGGTCATATCTACCGCTCAACAGTGTGACGTCTAGCTGCTGATATCAATTAATGTTTACATTATTAGGTTAATTAATTTCCCGCAAAACGCTACGGGAGTCGGGGCCCGACTGGAGACACTTTGCAGAAAAAATGCAATTTTAAAATTTTACGTTTTGGTCGGGGGGATAAGTCGCAATCAATTTTACGAAGGTAGCGATTTTACGAACGTGATGAGAGGAACCGTGAGTATTCGTAAAATCGGGAGTCTAGTGTATTTAGAGTCGCAAGCTACACCATACAGTGGAATTACATTACTATTAGATTTCTTATATTACAAAAAATTGTAACTATGAGTTGTCGTAGTAACAGAATGTTTACATGAGAAAGATATTCTTTAGGCTATTAACACATGATGAAATGTGGGATGTGAAGAATAAAAGAATTGTTTAAGTTCTGTACGGGTGTGCGAAGCTTCGAAAATTTGAAGTTGAATTGAATACTGTATTAAGATAAAGAATATTCACTTCGAGAATAGTTCGAAGCTTCGAAGTTAACAAAACACCTACTTCTATGCACCCAAGATGAATCGACGACGTTTATGCTCCCGAGACCATAAAACCACTTTTATGCTCCCAAGATGAAAAAACCACTTTTATGCTCCCGAGACAATACAATCGCTATGTTCCCTAGGCAAAATAACTACTTTATGCTCCTAACACATAATAGCCACTTTAATGCTGTAAAAAAGCAGTATTTTGCTTCATTTCTATTCTTTTGCTTAAATTGGAAGCAGACTGTACAACATGCTTAAATTAAAAACACGAACTGATAACACTGAGTTAATGTAATAGAGTGGTGTAATATAGGATTCGATCTATACTACTGATATTGTATTAAGTCATTTAGTGGTTTGCCGGCCAGTTCACATATATTTTTGTATTTATGTTTGGCCATAGACATACCGAGCCACGAAGTTTTAAAAACATTGTGCTTTGTTTTCATGACTACGTATAATGTTTTATTATCCTAGGAAATATGGTTTCCAAGGTTTATCACTATTTCAATTAGCTTATTATGATTTGATCAGAATCGTGATCAGGTTAAGGGCCAAAATCGATCCCAAAGCTAGAAGTGCTACGAGGATTAGCGAGACGGAGGCGAGACAACTGCGCGGAAAAAAAAAAAGAAAAAAAAAAAGAAGTTTTCTTTGGAACGTATTGGGTGAAGGAAGAAAAATTTTATTGAAAGAAAAGGAGAATACGTTCAGACGGCAACAAAGACTTTTCCACGTATTTTGATGGAGCTGCGAAGTCATTGGGTTGAGAAAGACACAAGAGAATACTTCAGCTAAAAATGTCCTGGAACTGAATCCTCTGGTAGCTTGGTCAGATGCTTGAATCGGAAAAAGCATAAATTTGGGATTTTGTCGGATTTCGGAACTTCGAGGAGTCGCAACTTCTACTGCCCTCCTACGCCGATGTTTGCCGGTAAGAAGAGGCTTATCCGAGGTTGATTGGGGATTTCCACTCCATTGCCAGAGCAGAAGAAGATGTCAGGCCAATTTCGAAGCTTGAATTTGCTGTCAGGAATCCAGGGGCCGGATCTCAATGAGGTTTCTTCCTTGTAGACCTAATTCACAAGGACGGATGTCTGCCATCCACTGAATCGGGAGAAGTGGATTTCCTCCCAGGGTACTGCGCCAAAGAAGCAGAAGTCCGGTGAGCCCAGTCCTTTAGCCGCACATTACACTCCGTCTCAAACACAGTCGCTATTTCCTACCCATCTTGGAAGTCACCTACTTAAATGTCTGCCAGAAAATGCACTTAGTTTGGGTAAGAAGTCTGGTAACTTGATCTGTTCGCTAGTTAGTGTAATTAAGTATGTTCACGACGCATCATTTCAGTCATTACACACCTTCGTAACACTGTCCTTATTTTTAATTTGCTTATTTTCCATTCTAAGTAATCCTGGTATCCAACCCTTGGAAATCATATAAAATTTTGTAACCCTCTCGCTGACGTCTTTAACATACTCTAATTTGAAATTAAATGACATACATTCTGAATTATCAGTCTTTGATTTTCAGGGGAAGGGTATGCTCAAGTCACTGGCACACAAATAGTGTGCCGAGGTACCAACTGAGTTTCGCTAGCTGACCACACATGGAATATATGAGGTTACCATGGATTCACGTTAAACATCTTTGACATAATTTTTCCTCGCTTGTAAATAGCCAGGCACTTTTATATTACAGTGGAAATTAAATACAAAACTGTACTTAATTTTATTGTTCAAGTTTTTATTTGCACTCCGTTGCAAAATATATGTACAGTATTCTGTTTTACTGTCCAGGCACAACAAAAATATTAAATTATCGCCTGAAAACAGATCATCCAGATCTGTATAAAGCCACATTTGAATAATGTGGAAGTAGTACTACAGCACAGTAAATATTACCTGCTATGCAAGAAAATATATTCGAATTCTCTTTGAAGTAACTCTTTTATAATATGTAGTGGATTGCCTATGTTTATTAGGCATATAAATTCAATAATTTATTAATTCTGTGTTCTTAATTGGTTTCTTTGGTATCATTTTCTCTTTAAAGCTCTCTGTAAGGAATGCAATACGAACTGTAGCTGTTCAGCGGGCAGCGAGTAGAACGAACAGCATTGCCAGCTCACTATCACTTGTGATTGGCTGAAACGAACATAGATAGTTCCACCAGCAACATGTCTTATGATTTGTGAAACAAATGAGGTGTGGCTGTTCCACTTTACCTACCGTGGCAACATTTATGGTAGTATTCAAAACAATTCCTTTTTTTTTTTTAGTTCATGATCCCAGTCAAGTACAATTTACCTATCCATTCCCGCAAGAATTTCGCTAAAAAATAACTTACTGTTTCAGTGAATGTTAATACATTGAATAGTCAAAATCCGAAAATATAAAAACCTTAAAAGATGTTTTTTGGAAGTCACTCAGTTATGTAAGGCCGTGTTGGTTTCGGGGTTAGACCTCCTGCATCCTACTTAGGCTATCTAGGTTTGGTCCGGATTTTTCGCTTGTTGGAAACGTGGCAAGCATTGTAGTTGGCCGGCGGGTTTTCTCGGGAACTCCTGTTTCCCCCGCCTCTCTCATTCTGTTGCTGTTCCACACTCATCTCTCTCTCGCTTCATCCATTCCTCTGGCCAGATGAGCCACAGACCTGTATCGCTAGTCAAGCAGCCGGCCCAACCTTCACCCCCGCCTTCTCTCGTACGCAATGTGACCCTTACCCGAAGGGGGAACACCTAGTGGATTTTCATTTTCACTCAGGTCAGGTTGTGTAAACCTTTAACTCAAGCATTTACAAAGTAATCTAAATGATGTTTTTGTCCTGCTGCTCGCCGCTATCAATCGGCGACGGCCCCTCACAGTGATAAGTGTTGGTAGGTAAGATTGTGATGTGTTAGCAGGTCATATCTCTAGATGATCTCTGTGAGTGCGAGCATGAGTAGGTAGGGTGACTCTTCTAGAGGTTGTACTAAAGCTATCCTCAACCCAGTGAATGACTTGCTGAGTGAGCCATCGAGGAAGATCTCTAGTGCTAGCGCAGTGAGTGGACATCATTTCATTAAAGGGGGAAGGCAGGTGTCACTCACCTTACATCGTATTCCATAGGTTGGTACACAGGTTGAGTTAATGAAGAGAAAGAGTGAAAGACAATTCAATTTCATAGGGTGTGTATTCAAGAATAGCACAAGCTACAGTCACTTGGTACAAATGAACATCACATGGAATACGATACATGGTACAATGAGTCACTTGATACAAAAGGATATCACATGATCGACTTGGGCAGAGTCAAATTACACAAGGGTTACATTTGATACGACAATTCACAAGACAGGTTTTGATGACCAACTAGCTTACAAGGCACTACGGGCCATTTTACATGCCGAGGGTTCAAGGCCTTGCCAAGGGCCGTAGTTACTTGATGGTCACTCTTAAATCACTTAGAAGATTACTATATTCCATAGCCTCTGGACATGACCTCGGTAGGTCAATTACTACTGACAACTATGGCACTGCGGGCCGATAAGATACATGGCAGAAGACAACTTACAACGAGACATGTTTTTACAGATACTACTAACTTAAGACCTTGCCAAGGGCAGTCGTTAATCTGTGATCACTCTTAATCACTTATAAGGTTACTACATTCCATAGCCTCTGAACAACATGGCCCCTGGACCGATTAGTTACTGACAATAAGTGCGCAACAACACTTTACTAACTACTGGGGTGCAAGGCATGGAGGTTGGCTGGAAGAGTGCTTAAGTTAAAGTCCCCCTTTGTTCTCACCAATTCACTAGTCCGGAGGACCAGCAACCCAGGCGGTTGCTCACAATGTTAAAGATAAGTACCAAACGGTAACAGTAAGAAATATGTCTCACGGAGACACAACCGTCGTAACATCTAACCTACATGCCCGCCATGTTTACTTCACTGTTTTTCTTTTGTTACCAACCTCACACACACAAAATCCCAAACACCCTTGATGTACTAGGCTACAAGTTAAATACGAACACAAGGCTATTAAGTCATCCAAGCTACAGTAGGCATGGGTGCTGAAGGAAGGTGTGGGTAGGAGGGGCGGGCTTCGGTGGCCAATACAGACCACTACCGTGAGGATAGGCTGGCAGGCTTTGGTGGCTAGTACAGTCCACAACCCTGGGTGTTAGGAAGGCTGGCTGGCTTAGGTGACTAGTACAGACCACAATCTTGGGTGTAAGGAGAGTCTTGCGGGCTTCTAGGAAGAGGAGGGATAGGGGGTGTCGAGCGGCCCGACCTGAAAGCCGAGCCGCCGACAACTCTTGCTGCTGAGGCTGGCTGCCCCCCTTATATACCTGCCCAGAGGGCGAGAAGTACCATTATCAAGATGGCCGTCGGGCCGCTTGGTTCTGTCTGCTTCTGCAGTGGCGCCGCTGTACGCACTGAAATTTCTTACTCATGGCATGAAATTACTTGGTCTTGTAAACAAACTTACCAACTTTCGTGAATTACACCTGTGTTGCCATTAAACACTATAATTAGCTCATACAAACATTTACATCAACGTTAAGACACATTTCTAAGCAATAAATAATAATACAATACATATTTACGTGCATATTTCCCATGATCACTGTTTAATGCGCACTACAGAGTCCTGTGCGCGGGATTGGTAACAATGTGAGGCACTCAGCCGTGTTTGTCAATAAACTCGGTTACAAGATTAACAAAGTTACAAGCTAAAAATGCACACTGGCTAAATATTAAAGGTACGTAATTCGTTTTACAAATAATGGCTGTGACGTAAGAATATTAGAAGTTTACATATATTACCCTGACGTAAACAAACGGCGATACATGATTGGCAAAGGTGTGAGCGAGTGCTAGTGCTTTTAGGTTATAATACTCAAGTGTTAAAAATTGAGGGCTAGCGTTAACATATTTTATATTTTGATGTAACTGCGATGCGTCAAAGTTTGCTTGCATGCGTTGCTGTGATCTGATGAACCTAGACATATCTTCGAACAACGTAAATCTTGCAAGTAATTTTTTGTAAATGTGAAGTGTTTAACTTAATTATTTTTATTTTTGTTGTTAAAGAAATACACTGCTGTAAACATCTTATGAAAAAAATTTAGGTTATATAATTGTTTTAAAACTAACCTGCCACCACAAAAATTAGTCGCAAGTTATTATACACATTTTGAGTTTAGCTTGTACGTTGTACAGCCACCAGTTTTTTTTTTTTTTTAACTTTGTGACCATCCAGTATCTCAGCCCAATTATAGTCACAGAGGCACATGTGCAATTCTGCGCCAACAAAATGTCAGCTGGGTGTACCTTTGTCTGACTCTCAGCATCTCCAGCTCTTTCAGAATAAATGCAGTGGTGACAGCTGCTAGCATTAAGGTGCTAGTCCTCTGCCCACGAGATCAAGGGCCAAAATGATATATGAGGGTGAACGGTTACTGTGCCTAGTGACGAAAACCTCGCCCAGAATACTTTAGTTTAAATGGTAGTAGTAAACTGTACATCTTTGTTTTTTTTTATCGAAGGAACTCATTTGTCATCAGCTACTGCCATTAACCTATACTGTAGTTATAAGGTGGCACCGACCTCCCGGTGGACTTAAAATTGACAATGTAATTATCAATGTACCAGGAAAGTCATTAGTCTTTATTGTGACGCGTCCCTTCTGCGTCTGCTGTGTGTTGCTATTTGGACTATTGTTATTGTAGTGGGTGTTGAGGTTATGTTACGACACGCGTGCTCCGGATAGCTCAGTTTGATTTAATTTCAAGGTTAACCAATCATCGTGACTTCATCAATAACCACTCACTCAGTCAACGGTTGATTTATTTTTTGTTTAACTTTGACAGATGTTTACAAAAGGCAGTTTCTTACAAACTGCGGTTTATTTACTAAGCACAAATAAACCCGTCAGCTGTCCGGCGTTACCATGTCTGAGCGCGAGTAAAAAAAAGAAAAACAAGGTGATGATGAAACGTTCGTTGCCTGCGATTTTACCAGTGCTATGCCATGACTGCATACACTTATCCAAAAAGAACCCCCGTATTTCCCGCCACCATTTTACAATGTTCAGATGAAACAAACAAAAAAAAAACTCTAGAAGCACAAACAGTCTCTCCAGCGCTCCCAGGGCCAGCCCCGCAG